>PVJS01028731.1:0-25304 GCA_004027185.1 Glis glis | reverse complement strand
AGAGAGAGAGACAGGGAGAGAGAGAGAGAGAGAGAGAGAGAGAGAGAGCTGAGGCTGGCCGTGAACACGGATGCTCCGGTCTCCACCTCCCAAAGTACTGGGATTACAAGCATGCACCACCACGCCCGGCCTAAGGAGTTAACTTCTAATAGTGATAAATGCTAAAAAGTTAATCAGGAGCCAGGTGTGGTGGTGCACCCTTGTAATCCCAGCACTTGGGAGGCTGAGACAGGAGGATCTCAGATTTGCAGCCAGCCTCAGCTACTTAGTTAGGTCCTCCACAACTTAGTGAGACCCTGTTTCAAAATAAAGAATAAAAAAACAGGGCTGGGGGTGTAGCTCAGAGGCAGAATGCCCCTGGGTTCAATCCTCAGTAACACACACACACACACGCGCACGCACGCAAACACACACACACGCACACACACACACTTAATCAGGGCAATGAAACATGGATCTAGAGAAAGAGGATGGTCTACTTTCTATTGAGTGGTCAGGGACCTGATTATACAAGGAGCCAAGCTTATGAAGGAAGGAGGAATAATGAGGGGATCATTCCAGACTATAGGGAATGCCACCGCCTGTCATTTCCCAGGGCACCTGAAGGATTTAAGGAGCCGGGAAGGCTGAAGCCTGGCCAAGTCCCTGGGGCAGAGCATAAGGTTGAGGCGAGGTTGGCAACATCCAGATTATCCTTGTAGACCCCCATAAAGAATTTGGGTTTTATTCTAAGTGTGCTGGGAAATCATCAGAATGAGACACACCAGAATTATTTAACAATAATCCCAACAACCACACACAAAAATATTGGTTACTCTATTTATGGAAGAATCTCACCTCCAACCATGATGGGCCAGAAATTTATCTCAATGTATCTCTCTCTCTGTCTCTCTCATACACACACACACACACACACACACACACACACACACACACACCCTGGAGTCATCCTCCTACCATCCCTTAAAGATTAAGGCAACTTGCTAAAAGCTCTGGAATTTTGGATTCCTCTTACCTTTACCCCAGGAAGCCCAGGAATAAAACCAGGGGTGATCGCAGCTGCTCACAATTCCTAGAACAAGTATCCAGTAGGTATGAGCAGTCTGCTCTGTCCTCACTGTCTTTTCCGTTCCCACTACGTGTGGTTCTCTACGTGGAGTTCTCCTACTTTCCTGTGGGGATCCTGAGATCTCCAAGTTGATCCCTTCTGGAGAAACCGAGTCAGCATTTAGCTATCTTGAGTATCTTCGCCTGAGAAATAGAGGATTCATATGCCAGCAAATGAGGTTTCTTAGGATTAAAAAATATACCCAGTGATTATAAAAACAGGGACGACACATTTTGTTTCTAAGAATAAAAGCCAAAAGAGTGTCAACCTTGCATGCCTCTGCCTCGGGTTTCATTGTGTCCAGGTATTCCACTCGTATTAAGGTTCCCCCACCTGCATTCTTCTAATGTAAGAATCCTTGGTCAGCTTTTATCATAAACAATGTTCTTTAAGGCTCTGTGTTTGCCTAATGCAATCGGCCAAGTTACTGGAGCATACATTCTCTTGCCGGTTTTATCACAAATTACTCACTGCAGAGGATAAAAACAAACTCTGGCAACCAGCCCCAGTCAGGGTTCAGAACGACAGCTCCTTTTTTTGCAGGACCTGCCTCTGCCCCCAACAGCAGGAAATAGTAGGGCCGGTAGCAGTTCCAAGCAGTGCTACATTAAACATACTGACTTCATGTTCCTGTTATTTCTTTTAAGCATCATTTTTACATGTCCTGGAGACCAAAAATACTGAACATTTCATTTAATAAGAAAGTCAGTGACATCTTTGTGGAGTGAGCTAGTGGCGAGGCAGAAAAAAACTATAAAAATGGAGTTCAAGACCTACGGCTGCTAATTGCTGTGAGACTCTGGGCAAATGACTAACCACTTGCTAAGGACTGGGTTAAGAATGTCCCCCCAAAAATCATGGTACCCTATGCAGAAAGGTTCAGCGGCGGAGCACTGCTGGAGGAGGTGGGACACTGGGGGTGAGGCCTTGGTGGCTATCTATGCCACTGGCCACTTGCGTTTTCTCTTTCTGTGCTTCCGGGCACCATGATGTAAGAATGTCAGAGCGGCACTCCTCTGCCGTGCCTCGCCTCGTCGGTTCCTGTCTTGGAGCTGGCCAACTTTGGACCGAACCTCCAAAACTGTGAGTCTGAATAAACCTTTCCTCCTCTAAGTTGTCAGGTATTTTGGTCGCAGTGACAGAAAACTGTCTAAAACACCACTTTTGGCCTCGATTTTCTCACTTGAAAAATGGGGATAATAGTACAACACTGGTTCCCATTAGGGCCTATATTGGTGACTTATTGCTGTATAACAAATCACCCCAACATTTAGTGGTTTTAAAACAAGAAACATTTATTTTTTCATATGGTTCTGAGGGTCATGAATCCAGGAACCACTTAGCTGGAAAATTCTTTTTTTTTATACTGGGGATTAAATCCAGGGGCATTTTACCTCTGAGCTACACCCCCAGATCTATTTCATTTGTTATTTTGAGACAGGGTCTTTCTAAGTTGCTGAGACTGGCCTCGAACCTGAGATCCTCCTGTCTCAGCCTCCCAAGTACTGGGATTACAGGTGTGTGCCATTGCAACCGGCTTAGCTGGGAGTTCTGACTCAGAGTCTCTTATGAGGAGCCATCTAAGTGTCGCCAGGGTGGGACTGTCTGGGGACCTGACTGAGCTGGAGGGTCTGCTGCCAAGCTCATTCAGGTGGCTGCTGGTTGGAGGTAGTTTCTTATCACACGGGCCTCTCCCCAAAGGTTGCTCATACGTGACAGTTCAATGCCTCTTGTGCACACTTTCTGAGGGGACCAAGACAGCAACCTCGCACAATGTGGGAGGGGACTACACAGGGCTGTTAGTACCATAGGGAGGATCACTGAGGGCCGTCTTGGGATGTCTACCACAGGCTCCCACTGGATAGCAGATGGGGAAGAGCTTTGAAGGAAGCAAAGCACCATAACTCTAGGTTGTACTCACCAATATTGTATCTTCCTGACATGAACAGGGACAGCTCTTGGCAGAATGCTGCAGAGAACAGTGTTCAGTGCTCCGCCTCCCTTGATCCCCTCTTTCCCTCTTGCCTGCTCTTCCAATGTAGTTCTAGTTTTTTTATTGAGTTAGCAATGTTTCTGTTATTACACCTATGCTAATGTTCACAGTTGAGTATTGTAGTATATTGTGACTATTTTCCTTTCCTACTTTCTAATAATCGGCCATTTTCCATTTACTTAATTTTCTTTCTAGCTATTATGGATTCTCCCCACGCTTTGCCAGAGCCTCTCCTGCAGTTTTCCACAAGGTCACTGTCAGTCCATTTTCTGGTGCTGTGACAGAATACTAGTGACTGAGTAATTTATAAAGAAAAAATTCATTTCTTACAGTTCCAGAAGTTGAGATGTGCCAGCACCTGGAGAGGGCCTTCTTGCTGCATTAGAATGTGGTAGGAGACACCACATAGACAGACAGAGAGGGACAGAGGGAAAGAGAGAGGGAGAGAGAGAGAGAGAGAGAGAGAGAGAATGAGCACAAGAGGGAGCCAAACATGCTTTTATGGTAGCTTCCCCTTATTCCCAGAGGGATATGCTCCAAGACACCCAGTAGATTCCTGAAACTACAGATAGTACCAAGTCCTATATAGACTATGCTTTTCCCTATACATACATAACTATGATAAAGTTCAATTTATAAATTAAGCACAATAAGAGATTAACAACAACAACCAATACCAAAACAGAACAATTATTAATAAAACATCAAAATAGACTATTAATAAGGCCTATTATAAATAAAATAATGGGTACTGAACACAAGCACTGTGATACTGGTACTGTTGATCTGATAACCAAAAAGTCTCTTAAGAGACTAACGGGCAGGTAGCATATACAGTGTGGATACACTGGACAAAGAACGATTCACATTGAGGGTAGGATGGAACAGAATGGAACAAGATTTTATCACACATTCAGAATGCCATGCAACTTAAAACTTTTGAATTTATATTTCTAGAATTTTCCATTTAATATCTTTGGATCATGGCTGACTACAGGTAACTGAAATGGTGAAGAGTGGAGCCATAGATAAGGGGGCACTATCATATAATAAATCTATTCTCTCAAAAGCAACATTAATCCATTCACGAGGGCAGTGACCTCACAACCTGATCACCTTTTAAAGGTCCCACCTCTTGCCGTGGCTGCACTGGGGATTAAGTTTCTGACATATGAACCTCAAGGGACACATTCGACTACAGCAGTCAGTCATATCAGGCATTTAACCATTCTGGTATCTTCCTGGAGACATCTTTTGGGGTAAGCTTTTCCTGCTGGGTTGACTTTCCTATTTTCTCTCTCTCACCTTCCCCTTTCTTGTTTTACTCTAGGTTTGGTTGGAATGTAAACTCCAGTATTTCCATCAGGATGAAGAGATGGCATGACAATGGTAGTCCTCAACAAGAGCGGGGACGTATGCATCCCACCACTCCAGTCTGGAATGGTTGCTTCTCTGCCTGGTGCCTGGGGTCTCCCTTCATCTTCACACACAACATTCCCTTTGCTTCTCTCCTGTGTTGGAGTTCCAGTTTCCCCTGCCCTGTCTTTCCCTCTCAGGGTTCATCCTCATGTTTCTGGTTTGTAGGAAGACCATGTTTTCGCATTTGCTTCTTATAGTTCTGATCCCCTACCTCTGATTTTTAGAGCTCCCCTCTTAACTTACCTCTTAGCATTTTTTCCCTCTCCCTGTTGGCATCCAGTGCTCTCATGCTGCCTGGTAGCAGTCTTACTCTCTGAGAGTTGATATATGCTTCTTTACTCTTACTAGAGCTCTCCTTAAAACTTACAAGGGAACAACTGTATCAGAGACAGCTCCTTCTAGGGGTCTGGAAGACCTGGCGTCTCTGATTCTATTATGAGCTATGGGGGCGAAGATGAATTTGTACATCATAGACACAAGGTTAGTTATGATCCAAACTTGGCAAGCCTTGTCACCCTAGGTGGTCAGGAGCCAACTTGATGGAGAATTGGGCAGGTAAAGGGAAAGGATCTGTCTTCTTGGTCATTGTCCACAGGGATTTTAGTTGGACCAGTGAGGCAAGACTGTAATCTGAAAACAGACAGTTTGCAGCAGAAAGTAATCTCAGAACAGACAATCATAGCAGGTCATAGCCAACAATTACTGAACCCTTCTCTACTCATGCCATGTTCTTGGTGATATGCCAAAACTCTTCATGTGCATAATTTATTTAATATGCATCAAGTATATTATTTTCCCTATTTTTTTGTGGTACTAGAGATTAGACCCAGGGGCATTCTACCTCCAAGCTACACCTCAGCCCTTTTAAAAATCTTTGTTTTGAAATAGGGTCTCGCTAGGTTGCTGAGAATCTCATTACATTGCTGAGGCTGGTCTTGAAGCTGTGATCCTCCTGTCTCAGTCTCCTAAATACTGGGATTACAGGTGTGTACCACCATGCCCAGCTTCCCTATTTTGAAAATGAGGAAATTGAGGACCAGGAAGGTTAGACAGGACATGTCTAAAAGTAACAGAGCTATCAAGTAGTGGATCCAGGATTTGAACTCAGGCGTGTCTCACTCTTGCTATCCTGACTGCTCTCAGTATCACACTGTGTGAACTTGGGTGGAACCCAAGTGTGGTCGGAAGCAGAGGAGCATCATGTGGGTCTTTGAGGGCTGGATCCTCATGGAAGGATGCCTTGAGCAAGGGCTTTGACCTTTTTCCTTCCTGAAAACAGGGAAGGATGGCATAGGTTGTGGGAAGGAAGGAGGTAGTTCAGGTGGGAAGGTGTGTGCATTGGAGCAAGTATAGAGAATCACATGAATTGAAAAAGGTAAAAGGTGAGGTGGACAAGATCCCAATGGTATTAAATGCTAGAATGGGAGGACTGACATCTATCAGAATGTGCAACCAAAACTGTATGTTTTGGAGATGAGGAATGAGATTAAAAATAGGATTTTATGAAGTTTAGAATGAGGGTATTATATAGCTGGATGGAGAGAGGAAGAGATTGGAAGTTACTTAGTACTTTCTTATGTATTCTGGGTAAGCGATTGCAATATAGCTTGTTAAAGCAACATGTATTTCAATAAACTCCCCTGAATTCTTACTTTTATCAGAAAGCAGAATGTCTGGTCTGCCGATGAGGACTTAGTTTGGTCTGTTAGTTTGGCTTTAACTGGATATATCTTTCGGCACTTCTTTGCTAAAAATATTTTTAAGTTTGGAATTATGATGCTAGAGTGGTTGATTCCCTTATCCACCTACACTCAAGAGCTAAATTCAGTAGGATAAATTTAGAAATGATTAACCTAGACTATAAGTCAGGCAGTCATTTATAATTCTTGAATTATAATTGAGAAGATAATCCCAATCCTTGTATTTCATTCAATTTACTAAGCACTGGTGTTCTTTGTTTATTAATCTCCATAGTAGGTGCAAGATTATGAGAGAAGAAAGACACTTTGATTTGGTTTGGTGAGGGTCTCTTATATACATGTATGTTGTGGGACCAGGATTGGTGCCTTAGCCTGTCTGATCCTACTCTACCAGGCTATACCACTAAACTACTTGTTCAAAGATGTCTAAATGACATCTTTGTCTAATGAAGGGCATTAGAATGTCTAAATGTCTAAATGAAGGGCATATCTATTCTATATGTGAAGACAGATTTGAGCTGAGTAAATAGGTCAGATACCTTGCAATTCTTTAATGGTCCTAGTTGATGGCATGAATCTCCCACTTCATTTGTGAACCACCCCATGGTGATTCTCTAACTTACTAACACAAAGTCTGTGACAGTTACGACTTCCCAGCCAACAGTCATTTCCCTGAATCTCCCCTATTAATTGGACCTTGATATATTTTTTTCCAGTTCCTAAGGGTTGCTTGGTTCAACTGATTAACAGACTCTCCATCTCTTTGATAGTAGTTGATTTAAATGTGGGCGTGTGATCCAGTTTGGCCAATGAGCAGAAGGGTGCTCAGAGGTGGTGCTCTGGGAAGAGTTTGCTCTTCAAAGGAGTCACTAAAGAGGAACGTGACCCCCGTTTTTCATGTTTTGGGATGTTGTCTATCTGCATGACATCACTTCACCATTGCAATTAGAGCAGTCCTCTAAAGACCACAGGGAGGAGGGAACTGTCTTAAGAGAACACATCAATAAAATGAAGATGGGGAATGGTAACAGGAATCTAGTTTCTGCGTGACTTTGTAGAGTTTGCTGAATTAACCAGCTCTGGAATCCAACTTTGAAGCTGGCTGTTGAATGAGAGAACTCCCTTTCCTTGTCATTCATGTCCTTTCTGGTTGGGCTGTCTGTTGGTGCAGCCCAGACCTCGCTGTATACTAGCAAAGCCTTCTATCCCCAGGTTTTGTCTGGAATTGGACTTAGCTGAATCCATACAACCACAGCTAAGCTTTTCCATGTAGAAGTTGAAGCTCTTTTGGTATGCACATCCGAATCTTCTTTTTATGGATTTTCTGTTCAGCTATACTCTATTTTCACATACTTTAATATGGTAAAATTGTGATTATTTTTACTGACCGTTTATTTGGGTTGGCATCTGCTTGCTGTATAAATAATCCCTCATTTTTGCAATCCTAGAGGAATAGAAATGAGCCATGCTGAGTTTTTCCCTATAATGAGTTTGGGCCAGCAGATACTATTCTCCTTTTACAGCTGCTGGGGGAACATGTTAGCCTCAGTGCGACTGAGGGTTTAACCCCTGAGCTCCTATCCTGGGGCCACCGACCGAGTCCTACACTTGTGCTGAATTTGCTATCCTGCTCCAGCTGCTTCTGGCTGCTCAGAAGTCTTTTTTAACTTTTAATCTATTGTCCTGACTCCAATCCCTTCAGTGGGGCTGCAGTAAAGATCCACCAGACTCCAGCCATGTCCCCTGTGAGATCTCTCTTAGCAGCTCTCTATACCCAAACTTGGCTGGTTTTCTCCATCATTTCTTTCTCTCCTAGTCTCAGAGCGAGAGGTGCCTTCCTTCCCCCCATGGTTCCTCCTACTATTGGATCGTTCCTGGATCTTCTTGCTCTAGGCCATGGGCCCTTTATATTAACATATCATCTGCAAAGACTTCATCCTTTCCGCCCACAGACGAGCACTGTTTTCTCTTGTTCTGGGGAAAAAGACAAGTGGACTGAGCTGGCTCTTCATATGTCACCCTGTGGCCCCTTTAGCTTTTACAGAATATTCCTTGGTTTTACATTCTAGGAGGAATAGGAGTGAGCTATGCTGAGTCTCTGCCTGCAATGGTCTTGGGAACGTAAGCACAGCTCCTGGTGTCTAGAACGGACAGCCCATGCCTTTGGCTCCATGTCCTCCCTGTACCTCCAGCCCTAGTGCCCCACATTCTGTATCCCACTACCACTGATTACAAAAGTGAAATAGTAAAGGCAGTTGTGTATGAAGGTGTATGAAGGTATCACTATTAATTGCACTACCCTGTATGAGGAAGGAGGGGGTGCAGAAGGAAACAAACCAAGAGATGTTATGTGCATATATGCACACTTTGAATCTCACTATGATGTAAAACTACAGCGCACCAATAAAAATTTAAAACTTAAAAAAGAAGTTCTCAGCCAGGCATGGTGGCACAAACTTGTAATCCCAGTACTTGGGAGGCTGAGACCTGAGGATCCGGGTTTGCGGCCAGCCTCAGCTACTTAGTGAGGCCCTCCGCAACTTAGTGAGACCGGGTTTCAAAATAAAGAAAAAAAATAGGTCTGGGGGTGTAGCTGGGAGGTGGAATGCCCCTGGGTTCAATCCCTGGTACTGCAAAAAAAAAAAAAGTTCTGTACAAATCTTTTCTCCAGTTTGTTTGGCCACAGAGTCCTTTCTTCAGGGGTCTGGTCTAGTGGAATATGCTTTGAGGAATCCTGCTGTAGCCACACTAGTGATGGGATCCAGTAAAAATGAAACACCTTCAACTGGAAACAGTGGATTCTCCATTGAAAAGGTAAAGTTCTCACATAAAGGGTATTCTGATCAACCCACTCTTCCTCCCACACTCCTGACCACATGTCCTGTTTAGAACTGAGTCTTTGGGGGAATAATGCTAATGATGAGACCAGTTTCCCCGCCAGTGTTACTTCAGTCCAAGTATAGGCAGTTTGTTTTCCCCATCCATCCTACAACTGGAAACCTATCTGTGGTTTCCCCAGCACAGTATCTGACACCCAGCAGGAATGAATGCTTCTATTGAGAAGGCCCAGACTCTCCTCCTTTGACTATGACCTTCTGCTCATTGTGGGTTAAAGAAAACCTTCCCTCTATATTACCAAGGACTCTTATGTCCCAAAGTATGGGAAGACTTTGAATGTTCTGTGGAGAGTGGGGAAATCTTTACCTATGTGGATGAGGAGCACAGTGAAGGATGTATTCAAATCTCACCAATAGGGATTTGGGCTAAATGGATTATTGATTACATAATATACCTACTAAAGTCACAAAAGGATGTAGCTATGAAGCCAAGAATTCTTAACGCTAGAAGACCAAAGAGGGAAGTTCTTCGTAGGATGCCTTAGTCACTCAATAGTGTTATGTTTTCCTGAAGAGATATAAGATTTAGCCTCTCATAATCGTGGTATAGTTCATGACTGGTGATTTGGGAAGGTAAACAAATGTCTCAGAGTCTAAAAACATAACAACAACAACAACAAAACAAACTAAAACCCCAAAGCACATAGAGTTCTTGAATTCTAGGTAGATTGAAATCTGTGCAGTTACTTATGGCCAAGATGTCTGGCTTCCTCATGTTTCAAGGGTGAGTGGAGGAAGCAATGCATTACCTGGTGTTATGATTTGGGTTTGGAATGTCACCCAAAGGGCTCATGTGTTGAAAGCATATCCCTAGTGCAAGAAGGTTCAGGGGTAGTGCATGGCTGGAGGAGGTGGAACTCTGGGTGCATGATCTTGGGGACAATATAGATCCCTGGCCCCCTCCTCTTTCTCTCTCTTTGCTTTTGTCTGCCACTGAGTTGAGCTCAGCTTTCCTCCACCATGCCTGCTACCATGATGTCTGTCTTGGAGTTGGCCGACTATGGACTGTACCTCTGAAACAGTAAGCCAAATAAACTTTTCCTTCTCTATGTTGTTCATGTCACATATTTTGGTCACAGTGACTGAAAATATGACTAAAATACCTGGGGAATGAGGCAAAGTTCTCCTCCAGTCAGCCACTGCAGGTAGACACAGCAGATCTACATCCTAGGAAGTCAATCTTTAGGAGGGTGAACTATGAAGAAGAAAAAGGACAGTAATATACTAGTGATGGACAATGTTTGAACTGATGTAACACTGAAACAAGAGAAGAGGAAAAACAAGTATTCATGTTATCTATAGCAATAGTTCCCACGCACAAGCCAGTTTTTCTTCTGTGGGAAAATGGAAGAAATTTTTAAAAATTCTGTGGTAATTTTTTTATATTTCAAATTTAAGGTATGTATCATCAGGGAAATGTAAATTAAAATTACAATGTGATACCACTTTATACTTGTTAGTATGGCTATTATTGAAAAAAGATAAGTGTCGGCCAGGATGCAGACAAAAGAACCCTTCTTTGTACATTGTTGGTGAGAATGTTCATTAGCATGACCATTATGGAAAACAGTATGGAGGTTCTGTAAAAAAAAATGAAAAATAGAACTAACATTTGATCCAGCAACCCCACTTCTAAGTATCTAGTCAAAGAAATAAAATCATTATATTGATGAGATAACTATACTTTTATGTCCAAGACAGCATTATTCACTATAGGCAAGATATGGAATCAATCTAAGTGCCCATCAACAGATGAATGAATAAAAAATATGGCGCTAGGAGTTAGTGGTGTAGCTCAGTGGTAGAGCATGTGCTTAGCATGGATGAGGCCCTGGGTTCATCCCTGGCATCCGCCGAGAAATGTGGTATGTATATACAATGAAGTGCTATTCAGCCTTTAAAAAGAAGGAACTCCTGTCATTTGCAACCTGGAAAACATTATGTTATGTGAAATAAACCAGGTGCAGAAAGACAAATACTATATGATCTCACTTATATGTGGGATCTAAGAAAGTTTAACTCATAGAAGTAGAGAGTAGAAAGGTGGATATCAGAGCCTAGGGCAGGGGAGGTTGGAGAGATGTTGGTTAAAGGATATAAAATTTTATTTAGATGAGAGAAATAAGTTCAAGAGATCGATTGTATAACATGGTGACTCAACATAGTTAATAACAATTTGTCATATTCCTAGAAATGACCAAGAGAATATCTATTTTACATGATCTTACCACCAAAAATAATAAGGATGTAATGTGATACATATGTTAATAAGCTCAATTTAGCCATTCTACAATGTACACATATTTCAAAACAACATGTTGCATACAGTAAATGCATGTTAAGTTTTTTTTTTTTTTTTGCACTGGGTTTCACTATGTTGTCCAGGCTGGCTTCGAAATGCATATGCAATTTAATTGTCAATTAAAAAAATAAAACTAAAGGTATATGATTACATCTTCCCAATCCTTAAAAGTGTACATGTCCTTGGTTCAGAAATAATGATAGATAGTAGCTTTTTTTAGTTTTAATATGCCTGGCAAAATAAAGATATTATCTCATGTTAATTCTGTGGCTGTTTTTTTTTCTTGTGCTCTATCTAAAATTGTACTGCCCCACATAAGGAACCTCTACTCAGAGGCACACCAAGACCTTGATCAAGAATTTTGTGTTAGCGTATACTTGTAAAATCCCAGCTATTTAGGAGGCTGAAGCAGGAGGATCACAAGTTCAAGGCCAGTCTGGACAACTTACCCTGTCTCAAAATAAAAACTAAACAGAGCTGGGGATGCAGCTGTGTTGTAGAGTGCTTGCCTAGCATATGAGAGAGCCAGAGTTCAATCCCCAACACACACACACACACACACACACACACACACACACACACACAATTCCTGTTAGATTTCAAGTCACTGAGAATCAGAAAGAGGGACAGAAGTGTTTTGGAGGGTGTGACAGTGAAGAAAAGTCCTACGAGGATTCTCAATGCAAGAATTTTCATTAAAACAAATATGCTCTAGGTAAGTTAGTTATCCATAAATAATAATGATAAACTGTGACTTCTGTTTCAGGGTTGCTCTGAAGATGGTCCACCTCCCCACGGATGGTTCTGGTCTACTGTGTCCTACTGTGTCCACTGATTTGAGGGAAAAAGCCAGCTCCTGTGAGTGACATATTTTGAGAAATATTCAGAAACCTTATTGAAAGAGAGGGTTACAAAGTTAATTGCTCCTGTTTTAAGCACACAATTTTAGGTTTATTATGAAACATTATTTTGAAAGTTATCTATGATTCTGCTGCCTAATAAGTACCAGTCATGAGTTATAAAATCGTATCTTTTCCTGGTAAAGAATTTATCTAAAATGGTGACATATATCTTTTGAAATCATAGGCTAAGAAGCTGCTAGATTCAAGCCATCAAAGTTTCATAAGCCATATCTATTGATGATAATAAAATACTTCCGATGTAAGGTTTGATTACAAGGGAATGGAATTGATTTATATGTATGGCTGATGAAATCTGTCTCATTTATCTCTAGTAATATGTTGGACATGAACGAGAACTTTTAAGAGAGAAAGAGTAGAGCACTGTGGCTTTGGCGTCAAACTGGTTTCAATTTCTCAAGCTTTAGTAAGTAACTTCACCTTTCTAAGCCTCAGATTCTTTAACTGTAAAACGTGGACAATAAAAGTTTCAGCCTGAGAAAATTATGTTCAGTAAGATGGATTGAAGAAGTGCTAAAATCTTCCAGTCATATACCAAATGGCCAAAATGATGATAAAAAGAAATACATAGCCAAGCTTTAAAACAACAAAGAGGACTATTTGCTAGAAATGGAGAGTCCTTCTTAATGAAAAAAAAAAAATAAAAAAGGCAGAGTAGGAACTAGATCAGGAAGCAGAGGCTGCCATATTGCTTCAAGGGGCTCTGAGCTTTGGAAGCATCTTTGTGAGTCTGAAGCTGTTGCTGTCATTAAGACTGATCTCTCAAGAGGTCTGGGATGTATGAGTGACCCACATAAAAATGGTCAGGGACCTCAGGAAAGTCACCATCAAGAAAGAGAGGCAATGAGACAGATTGTGTTTTCTCAAGTCACTCTAACAGTATCTCCTACTTCACATTGCCTTCAAGAGTATGACTTTGATACTCCTCCCACTGAGAGGTGGAGTCTATAGTCCCAACCCTTACATTTGTTTAGGCTCATAGTCATGGCAGAAGTAGTGCTCTGGACTTCCAAGGCTGTCATAAAAGCTGATACAATTTCCACCTGAGTCTCTTAGGATGCTTGCTTTTGGAACTAGCAATCTCCTGTTGGGGCCCAGGTATCCCAGGGCTGAGGTCCACATGGAAAGAAACCAAGATCCTTGATTCTCAGCCTAAGCCAAGCTCTCAAGTGACAGCAAACACCAATTTTTTTCAGTCACATGAGTCTATCTAATTGAATTACTTATAGCTACTTAAAAAAAAAACCCTTAGTTGGGTGTGGTGGCACATGCTTGTAACCCCAATACTTGGGAGGCTGAGACAGGAGGATCACAAGTTCAAGGACAGCCTCAGCAAATAGTGAGAGTCTCATCAACCGAGTGAGACCCTGTTTCAAAATAAAAATAAAATAGGTTTGGGGTGTAGCTCGGAGGTAGAATGCCCCTGGGTTCAATCCCCAGTGCCACAAAAAATTAAAAAAATCAAAAGAACCCTCAAATTAAGGTCTGGGTAGCATATGGAACTAGCTAAATAGTTGAGCTGAGGAGTGCTTCCAGAATGTTCTACAAAGACAACAAGAGATGACAAAATGAGGACAAATAATAAGGGAAATGGAATAGTCCTAGATTAACTAAAGTGGAGAGGAAAAGGACAGCAGTAGCTATTACACATAGGTAGGTATCCCACAAGCATTCCACTTACAAAATGTCAAGGTTTTGTGGAAAATCCATAAGTACCCCAAGCTGTCTTCCTGACTGCTATGTCAGTCTGCTCCAGGGCACACTGGTTTAGCCAAGCATCAACCAAAAACATAAAAATAAGCCTCAATTTTCCACAAAAGTGTGTTCATTTTTCCTTTTATAAATCCTATATTACCTTTTTTCTCTGGTGATTAATCTCTATGTGTCTGATCTTCTTATTCAAGTAATTTTCATCTGTTCTTTTAATAAAACGGAGTGTGTTTTCATTTAATAAAAATATAAAAAAGTAATAAAAATAGAAACAAAGAACTTCATTGTTATAAGAATTCCAGAAAGGGAAAATGAAGAGAATGGAAAAAAGGCAATATACGGAAAAAATAATAAATGAAAAATTTCCATAGCTTAAGAAGATTAGAAGTTTTCAGTTGTATAGAGCCTACCAAGAGCTGAGCAGAGTAAATAAAAATAAACCTATACTTAGAAACATTGTAATGAAACTTTAGAACATTAAGGAAAACGAGAAATTTAAACGATCACAAGTAATAAAAGACATGGTAGCTACACAGTCGAATAGTAATTTAGATGACATCAGACTTATATTTCACAATAGTGAATTCAAGAAGACAACGGAGACATATCTTCAAAACCCTGATGAAAAATAATGTTGAACTTATTTTAATACCCAGCCCAACTACAATTTAGTTATGCATGTTAAATAAGTAAATTTTCAGATACTTCACACTTAGAAATTTTGCTTTCTCATATTCTTACCAAAAGAACTTCTAAAAGACATACTCCTAAAAGAATAAAACTAAATTAGATAATGAATAAAAGCATTTAGTATGACATTAAATCTCCATTTTCTCTACTAATAAATGGTACAGAAATGCCTAGAACATTCTGCTTTTTACCTTGTTCATGTCTTGAATGTAGATTGAGTGTATTTGGCTCTGCAGAAGGGATTCTATAACTATGAAGCTGTAAGAAAGAAAGAAAAACCAAAAGGATCACAGAAATGCACACTGTGATATTGTTAGCCTATTATTTCATCTCCAACAATCCACCTACTTTCTTATGTGAGAAAAATAAATTCCTGTTTATTTAGGCCATTGTTAATTGGGTTTGCTACTTCACCTAATACATTCCTAAGTGATTTACTTTTCCACTTTTCTTATCTTTAAAGTAGGGCCTATGAGGATTAAATGAGAAATTAGGTTAAAAATTTCCAGTACCTAATGCATTCTCCAATAAATATTAAGCCTCTTCTTATCTTCCATTCCAGATTGTAAGCTCAAGAGACCATACTATCTTCATTATATTTGCATCCCCATTGCTTAAGCAATTCAGTCTAGTTCATTGGATATTTTTTTGGATGCCAATTTATGGACTAGGTTCTTTTCTAATTGCTGATTCATAGTAGAATATCAATAAATATATGATGAATGGATAGATGAATTCGAGTTGAAGATGGGTCAGTAGAAATGGATATTCATGATTACCTTAAAAATATCAAATCATTTCTACCATTTCTACCATCTACCATTCTATTTTTTCCTCCATGTTAATGTAGCTTTTGCATTGTTTAAAACAGTGCTTCTTACCATATTTTGCAATCTTTAGCTTCTTTGGCTGTTAACATTAAACATATAATTTTTAATTCATTCTGAAGAGAGCTGTAATTGGACGGGAAAGGGACATTATTTTCTTCTCTATTGACTCAGTTTTTGCCAGTTTAAACTTGCTTCAAGAGTTGTGATCCTCTTGAATTCTCAAACAAGTAACTGAAAGACAACATATACAGAATGGAGAGGGTTTTTTTTTGTTGTTGTTGAAATACTTCACACACAGAGACACAAAGTGTTATGAATGTTAGTCTTTGAAAAGGAAGTGTCAGGGAAAAGAAAGAAAACTAATGAAAACTGAAGACCTAAAAAAGTACCCCAAAACTTTGTACACAAAGAAGTGTCAAAGGAGATCCATACCAATAAAATAGAAATTGACAGGTGAATAAAGGAGGTTATTGAAGGGTTTATGGAGGCTGCAGGAAATAGAATAAATCAAGTCAAGAAGGGTGACTTTTTCTCTTGAGGAGACTTGTCATGCTATTTAAGATCTCATCTTGGAATTGACCTACCATTACTTCTCCTGATAATCCATTGGTTAAAAAAAAAAAAACTTACATGGCCAAGCCCAACTTTCATGGGGCAGAGAACATACGATGACCATAGTGGAAGGTTACACACAAAGGGTGTGAAGTATTATCTCACTTTAGGGGAATGCAGAGTTGGCAGCAATAATTCAACCTATCACACATCCAAATAGGGACATGAATGCAGAATTATTCACAATGGCCCCAAACTGAAAGCAACCCCATGGTCACCAATAAGAAAATAAACAAGCTGTAGCATACCCAGAGAGTGAAATCCAGTTCAGCAACAGTATGGAATGGAGTTCTGATATATTTTCCAGTATAGCTGAGCTCCAAAGATATTGCGATAAGTGAAAGAAGGTAAGTACAAAGGACCACATAGTATGTGATTCCATTCACATGAAACGCCAGAAAAGAAAAATCCACAGAGATAGGAAATAGATTAGTTGTTGCCTGGGGCTGGGTTGGGGACAGGGAGTGACTGCAAGTGCACAGAGAGACCTTCTGCTGGGGTGATGGGAATGTTCTGAAGTTGAGTTGTAGTGATGGTGGCTCAATTCTAAATTTACTAAAAGTCATTGGATTGCACTCTGAAAATGGACACATGTTGTAGTATGTAATTTGTACCTCAATAAAACTGTAAAGGAAGAAAGAAAATGGAGATATCCTCGGGGTGACAAAAAGTTCTTTATTTGATATGAAGGGTTTTTCTGAGGATAAAGGGAGAGAATGTTTATAAAGTGGTCGACCTAGAGATTGGCATATAGTAAGCACAATAAATGCTAGACATCATCGTTATCATTTTGGACAGATGGACTGGTAATATACAAAGGGGATGAGAGAAAGTGTACGTGTCGAGGAAGCCAGTGGTTAAAGTAGCTGGAAGATGGAATATTTGTGGTGGTGACCATAGAGGAATCTGCTCTGGGTCACTGAGCTGGGCTGCGGTGGAGCCTTTAATGAGGACTTGGCTCAGTCTACTGAGAAGTTCATGTTTGTCTCCTGGAGTACATGTCATTTGAAGCTCAGTCTAGGGAGGTGCCTCGGTTATGACCTCTATCATTGATCACACAGGGTAAACAAAAGAAGGTTATTGGTGGGTGTTTTACTTACAAACCATGGGGGAACGTCATTTAACTCAGTAGGGAAACTGGATCAGCCTTATAAAGTGTAAAGGAAGAGAGATTCAGAAGATTGGAGCCCAGACTAGACGTCTCATGTGTGCTGCTAGAGATACCAGTGTGGACTTGCCTAAATGTGGCTAGAAGATACTCAAAGCTATTGTGGTCCTCCAGGTAGTGGCTGATTGCTATGGGCAAAGGACCAAGGACAGGGGGTACACTGCCTGCTGCTAACCGCATCACTTGAGGACAAAGGCTTGGATAGGAGAGAGACATATGTGCTCTAGAAGTGGCTCAAGGTGTCACCTGGGTCTGTAATGTAGACAAGCAATGGTGTGCAGTGATAGAAAGGGGCAGAGAGATAGGGCAGGGAGTATACTGCTTACAGCTCAAAGTCCCCTTGGAGGTTAAAGAGGAACACGTAGATCAATATGTAGTGACATGGACAGATGCCCTTCACCTAAGTAAATGAAAAAAAAAGTTTTGGAAAGATATGTATGATATAACCTAGTTTATGTGATAATATGTAAAGATATATGTAAATATATTTACCTTTTGGAGATATATTTATCTCTTTATTATGCATTTCCCCCACTAGACTCTATACTCCTAGAGAGCTGGGGCTATATTTGGACATGGTAGACACTTGATAGATAGTTGTTGATAGGAATTAGCAATATCTAGAAGAGCAATATTTACAACAGCACACTGTTGTGTTTTCTCAGGGGGTGGGGGAGTGCAATTATGCACATGCGCAGGTATTTGTGTATACATGTGTTGGGGGAATCTTTGGAGATCAATTGGCAAAGATTATGGGAAAGAGGCCAGGTGTGGTGGTGCACATCTATAATCCCACCTTCTAGGCCCAGGCAGGAGAATCATGAGTTCGAGGCCAGCCTGGGCAACTTAGGAAGACCCTGACTCAAAATGAAATGAAATGAAATAAATAAAAAGGAAGAAAGTGCCAGAAGTCTACATCAACCTTGGGAACTCAAGGGATAAAAAGAATCAAGACAGCAGGGGCAATAGACAGACTGTCATTTGAGCAACTCGGAGACACTAGGGACGGGGAACTCCATTGCATGTGGAAGGAATCAAGAAAAAAAATCATGCCATGTGGATTAAACACAGCAGGAAATGAAAGAATTAGATGAAGGAAAGAAATTGAATCTGCGTCCAGGAGAGAACCTGACTTTGTAATACAAGTTCCAGGAATATACTTTGTGCACTTCGGCTTCTAGGCGCTGGCACACCGTGTTTCTTCACTCGGACACCGTGCACCCTCATCTCCACCCACTCAACATCTGCTCCCCTTTCTGTTCTCAGCTCAGCTCCTGCTAACTCCTCCTCTCTCCCCTGATTGAGAGGGGCCAGGGGCTCCCTCCTTGTTCCTACAGCACCTCCCACTTCCTCTACTGCAACCCTCATCACAGGAGGTAGTGTCTGCCAGGGAGACTTCAGTGTCTCTGTCCACTACACTGAACTCTTGGAGAGTACAAGCTTGTCTTATTTATCTTGGTATACTAGGACCTACCCAGGGTTGGCTCATGGTAGGTATTTAATAATTGTTGGTGAATGAATGAATGAATGAATGAATGGTATGAATCGGTGATGTCTTGAACTGAAATTTGGATTTGCAATTAGAAAACCGTTGCTTCAGTCTTGGCCCCTCTAACTTTTGGCTCTGTGACTGTGGGGAAGTCATTTGACCTCTCTGGGGTTTGGTCTTCTCAATTGTAAAACAGGATAGTCCTATCTATTCTGTGGGCCAGACCCTCCTCACCATAGCTAATCTCGTTTGACCACAGGTTCTTGTGCAGATACAATGATAGTATGTATCTTGCTGAAAAGCTCTTGCTGAAAAGTGATTTATTTTTGAAAAGTGATTTTTCAAATATGTCATTATTAGAGTTTAGTGTGTGTGTGTGTATTTGGTAAAGAAAGAAGTTCTCTATGTAAAAACCTGTCACTCTCCATATGTAAAGACAGTCATGGACATTTAAACCTTTGAATAATATTTAATAAATAATGATCGCATCTCTGCTTCTGAAGGGTTTGAAAGTGTTTTGAGGTGCTGTCCAAAGCCAGGCGTGGTGGCGCACGCCTGTAATCCCAGCACTTGGAGACTGAGTCACAGGTTTGAAGCTAGCCTCACCTACTTAGTGAGGCCCTCAGCAACTCAGTGGGACCCTGTTTCCAAATAAAAAAAAATAAAATAGGGCTGGGGGGTGTACCTGGAGGTATAATACCCCTGGGTTCAATTCCTATTACCACAAAAAAAGAAAAAGAAAAATGCTGTCCAATAGAACTTTCTATGATGATGAAGATAGCCTGTATCTTCACTGTCCAGTATAGCAACCACTAACCATATGTAGCTATTGAGCACTGGAAATTGGATAGTGCAGCTGAGAAACTTAATTTTTAAAAAATGTTTTCTTCTTTTGTGGAACTGGGTATTGGACTCAGGGGCATTCTACCTCCAGGCTACAGCCCCAGCCCTATTTTATTTTTATTTTTTTTGAAACAGGGTCTCGCTAAGTTGCAGAGGGCCTTGCTAAGTTGCTGAGGCTGGCTGTGAACCTGTGATCCTCCTGTCTCAGCCTCCCAAGTACTAGGATTATAAGTGCACACCACCACGTCCTGCTTTAATCTTAAATTTTGTTTACTTTTAATTAAATTTAAATGGCTTCATGTGGTTAGTGGCTACCTAATTCAGCAACACAGACATAGGAATTTCCATCACAGCAAAAACTACTATCAGACAGAGCTGGTTTAGAGTTCAAATTGTGTTGGAAAAACTCAATTGGCTTTGTAGAATAGGTGGGTATTATAAATGCGATAACCGGTTGGACGTAAGACTGAAGGGAAGGGCATGTGCCCTACCTGAAATCCATTCCTGTGCCTTTGTAAAAACTGTGGTTTTGGGTAGGAGGTGCCGGTGCAAATCTCTGGGAGCACCTGGGATATTTCCCAGTATGGAAGGAGCTAACCTGCCTTGAAACCTCAAATCCATTTTGAAACTAGAGCGGAACTACTACTTATCCACCTACTTTCCTCCCTAAGTGCCTTTCTCATCAACCTCAATAATAAAAGGGAGGCGCTGGGCTATTTTGGGGGGTCCCTCTCAGATCCAGGATTCCATCCCCATCTCCCTAAAGTGAGAATTACACTCAAGTGACCTGATTCAGTGATCTGCATATAGGACGATGCAATAAATCAGGCAATCCGTTAATAACATTGAAGGATTGATAGAAAGACTAGCAGTAGAAACTCAATAAATATATAAATAAAATTGCAAAAAAGAAAAGAAAAGAAACCCAGCAGTGCTTGCTTAGGATTGTGCAAGACTGACATGTAAACCTCAGAAGAATTTCCTTTCTACGGAAAATGGAATTTTTCTCTAAAATCTATGTTATATAACGGATGTCACTTTGAAAATGTTGCGTATCACATGACCTCAGTAGCAGGAAAGATGGGTTGTATCTCCCGCCTCTGATAATTCTACCAATGTGTTCTGCTGAGGAAAAATAATAAGGTCAAAATACACAGAGAATCCTGGAAGGAGACATTTTTCCCAGTGTTACCCGGTGCATTGGTAAGTAGCCTTTGTTGCGTGAAGTAGCAGACACACCGAGGCGAGCGTCTCCAGAGGGAAGTGGGCGGGTCAAAAAGGTCACCAGGGGCAGATTGACGAGGACATCGCACATGGCTGGCGTGAGTTAGAAGATTGAAAGTTGACTCGAGATGTAAGTATTTTGACAAGTAGATGGATTCAATCCCTACACTGAATTAGAGAGGCTTCGTTTTTTCAATGCTAGGCCAAGCAGATCTATGGTGAAATAGTGAGTTTAGCTTTAATAAATTTTCTGATATTTCCATTTCTGATCTTTTTTCTAGTTCACATTTGTTCAGTCAGGTATAAACAAACAGGTTTACAGAATTAGCTGCCATCAAAAGGCTAACCCCCAGTTCTGCTTCAGTACTCAAGAATTAATTAGGGCTGATTAGTCTCTGCTTTCCTTCCTTCCCCTTCCTTCCTTCCTTCCTTCCTTCCTTCCTTCCTTCCTTCCTTCCTTCCTTTTTTATTTTGGTACTACAGATTGAACCCAGGGAGCATTCTACCTCTGAGTTCTACCTCCAGCCCTTTTTATTTTTTGTTTTGAAACAGAGTCTCGCTAGGTTACCGAGAGTTTTACTAGGTTGCTGAGGCTGTCCTTAAACCTGTGGTCTTCCTGCCTCAGCCTCCCAAGTACTGGGATTACAGGCATGTGCCACCACACTCAGCTAGTCTTTGTGCTCTAAATGACTTAGACGAGTGGCCCTGGGATCTGAGCTTCCTGGCTGCCCTACCCCCTGCTGTCAGGCGAGGCTGCATAGTCACCTGCTTGGACTGGCCAGGAGCAGTTGAGTCACCAGCTTCCCAGCCTGTCCACCGTTTTGACCTGGTCAGTGCTCTAGGAGGATATGGTTGAGAGTGGCACCTGTCTCTGTGCAGTGACATGGCCCAGCAGAACACCACTGTTCAAATGCAGGAGCTCGGAAGGGGCTTTTCCTCAGCTCCCTGCATCTCTGGGCTTCCGTGTGTGATGGGCATATGGCGATGGGCCAGGACACATGGAATTCAGAGGTCAGCAATGGGGACACAAGCTCACCTTCTTTTTATCTAGTCTCTACAGCACAGCCTCCTACAATAAAGAACAGTTAAAAAAAAAACTCAAACAAATTAGAGAAGAGGAAGGCAATCCGGGGAGGGAGGTAATGGAAGGGTAGAAATATCAAAATATGTTATATGCACGTACCAGTATGCCACAATGAAACCCATTATTCTGTGGAATTAATATGCACTAAAAAAACCTCCAAACAATGGTTAAATAGTTAATTATTGCTCAAAAGGCCTTTGATAAACCCTTGAAACCCATAGCATAAGTAAGTAGTTTGTTTCAAACTTTGATCCTACAAAAATGTATTTTCTTCCAATTTCCTTTCCCCTTGTTTCCCTGCTGTGTGTAGGAATGTGTGCTGGAGACTCCAGCTGAAATCCTAGAATTGTGACCCTTTTCTGAACAGACTGTGCCCTCAAGAAAACTTCTTTGACTCCTGACTTCCTATCCGATTGAGGAAACCTTATAATTTCTTGAAGGTGTTGTAGTAATGGGAAACTCATTTCCATTTGGGGAATCCGGAAAGGTTTCCTGAGGAGGCAGCAGTGAAGACATGCCCTGAGAAACGGGGCGGGTGGGTGTAGAGCATGAAGAACCAAGGCAGAAGCTAGGGGCGCAGGGGCGGCAGTGGGAGAGGGGCCTGGGGAAGCCGGTGGGATGCATTTTGGAGAAGACGTACTGTGGAGACCAGAGTGGGAAGCCTGTACACAATTCAAAAGGCAGAGACTTCGGGTGCGCCCTGTGACAGTTCAGAAATAAGATGGGGCATGAAGACAAAGACAAGGCAGAGAACTGTTTGTTAGCCCAAAGCTGCTGGACAGTGGATACACAACTGGGAACTGACTCAATGATGCAAGAAAATTAAAAGGCAAAGCCTAAGATGGGTGTGGTGGTGCACTTTTGTAATCCCAGTACTTGGGAGACTGTGACAGGAGGATTGCAGGTTTGCAGCAAATGGAGAAATAGCACCAATTCTACAGACTCCCATAAATCTTCAGGAATTAGGGGTACTCAGGGTGGGTCCAGCTTGGGTTAAAAATGGGTTTGACTCCTTAAGAAGAAATTAGAAGCCCAATATCCTCTCTTGGCACTGGATGATGGACATTGGAAGATTTTAGGACTTTGAGTATTGGGACTCCAGGTATATACGATAGAGACAGGGAGAAAGGTATTAGTCACCATGACCCCAAGCCTCTGATGTGGCCAGACCTTGCGGCCAGGACATTCTGCCCCTAGACAGAGATTCAGGGGCAGCGATCTGCCTAAGAGAAAAGATGCACGTATGTTGACCACTGGGAATTCTCCTGCCCCTGGACAAGTATGGCCCATGGACTTAGGGCTTCCTATCAGCTTTTTAGTGCTTTGCTCTTGAATATGAGAAGATAGCCAAGGATCACCAGACATAGGAGGAAAAGCTCTCACATGAAATATGAAAGTCAAAATAAAGAAAAAGAAAAATGCAAGTGCAGGACCCAAAGACACTGCAGAGGGACTCAAAGGAAACTGAACAATGACAATAAAGCTGTGTGGCTAGCTAGGTGCAGTGGTACTTGCTTTTAGTTCCAGCTACTCAGGAGGCTGAGGCAGGAGGATCCCTTGAGCCCAGGGGCTCCAGGCCAGCCTGGGCAACATGACAAGGCCTGTCTCAAAAACTCAACAAACAAACAAACAAACAAACAAACAAACCCCATATGGCTATGAGAGAGATAAGAATAAGCTGTAGTCACAAAACAAGAACAGAAAGCTAATAAAAGGGAAACATTACAAGAGGGAAAAAAAGAGTTCTTAGAAATTAAAATATGAACACAGAAATTAAAAATTCATTAATGACTTTAGAAGAGAAAATAGGATTACAAATTTGCAAAAGGAAAAAAAATCAAGAAGAAAATACAAAAAAAAGAATGGTGGGGAAAGATAAGAATATTAGAGGACCAAGCCAAAAAAATCCAATATCCTATGAAAAGCCTTTTTGAAATGAGGAAAGAATAGTTGGAGATGACAGAATAGCCAGAGAAATAATTCGACACAATTTCTTATGACCATTAGGGCACAAGTTTCTAGGTTAAAAGGTCTCTTTGAGAGTCCACTTCCATGTCGGAAAATAAAAAGGTTTATATGAAGTTGTACTATTATAAAATTTCAAAACACTGAGAACAAGGAGAATATCCTAGAAACTTCTGACAGGAGAAATGGGTCCTATAGAAAAGGTCACAGTCAGAATGGATTCTAACTTCTCAGTAGCAGAAGCTAAAAAAACAGTCGAGAAAATTGTTCTCCACTCTAAATTCCTCCTCTACCCAGACACATTTTCGAAAGAGCGTGAGGATAAACTGAAGACGCTTTTCAGGTCTTCAGTTTCAGGTCTCAATTCACCTTTCTTGCACCGTTTCAAGGCAGCCAGTGGAGGATGAGTTCTTCCAAAATGGGGCACATGACCAAGAAAGTGGAAGACCCGAGGTTCAGGAGCACGAGGACCTCGGCTGGGGGGGAAGTGAAGGAATTTTCATGATGATGATGCCCAACAATGGCTGCATAGCAGGCAGGGAGAGTAAACAGCTAAGATTCCATCGAAATAAAATAAAGAAAAATAAAAGCACGGAGAGCTTTGGAGAGGCCACTGCTGGAGTTACAGCTGTGTTTGAGTCTACCTAGATGACTGTGTGAGGGACATAGAGAAAACTAAGCAAAATAAATAGAAGCAAGACAATTGTATAAGAAAAAAAATTATACACTTCCGAACTGTGCCTAACATTGATGTAAGAATAACAAGTAAATTCAGCTAGCGTTTGTGCTGTTACCGTCCAGGAAGGGTAGGAAGGGGCGAGGGGATTTTGTTGTTGGGGGCATTTCGTGAGAGGGTTAAACCTTAATCTTCCATAGGAGCAAGTCAACCGATAGCATCTTACACTGAAATTCAAGCAATGGCCACATAAGTATAGAAGTATCATATCACAGAATATCATATAAATAACAGAGAACTACCAGAAGGCTAGCTAGAAGAGGGGGTGGCACCTGGGTGGCGGGGTCTTGGAGCGTGGAGGTCAAGGTCGGGGTCTCTGGTGTTTTCATTGTTAAGACTAGCAAAAACTATTTTTAAAAACTAAGTACATTATTATTTGAATTTTTAAAAAGTGAAAGAGAAGAGGGCAATGGGAAATGAGTGCTGGGTTTTCACTAGGCAGTGACAAGATCGGAGGACTCGTGGGAGGATTGCCATCTGTTGAAAGGGGCTGGGTCAGTGATGGGGGGAGAGTGAGCCTAGGCAGAGGGTCTGCGAGGTAACCCATGGCAGACATGGGGTATGGGGTCCCTAAGTGGGAGGAGGTGACCCATGGCAGACATGGGGTCCCTAAG
>PVJS01028730.1:0-25302 GCA_004027185.1 Glis glis | reverse complement strand
TTTTTTTTGCGGTACCGGGGATTGAACCCAGGGGTATTCTACCTCCGAGCTACACCCCCGGCCCTATTTTTTATATTTTATTTTGAAACCGGGTCTCACGAAGTTGCGGAGGGCCTCACTAAGTAGCTGAGGCTGGCCACAAACCTGGATCCTCGGGTCTCTGCCTCCCAAGTACTGGGATTACAAGTGTGCGCCACTACGCCCGGCCCTAATAGGGACTTTGAATTAAAGCGTTTGATTAGGTCGGGGACCACATTCACCTTGGGAACTTCTCTTAAAGCACGAAGGGTTTTGCCACTAGTTTTCTTCCCCCTAGGTAATCTCTGTATTTAGGCAATAGCTAGGTTTGAGAAATTCCCTGGACTCTTTAATCTGTCGTTTTCTGGCATGTTGCAAATGGAACCACCAAATATACAATTTGCCAACCCAGGGAAAAATGGTATAAAAATAATAATATAAAATTAATGATTAATTTTACCATTTTAATGTATCAAAAGAAAGTAAATACTTTATGATTTGGGAGTTCACTTAGAAGAAAATAATGTAGGATTTGGAAGTTCACTTCCCCCCCCCAAAAAAATTAGCTGGTAAGGGGAATTTTTCCTATTATTTTCCCCCAACTGGTTCCCAACAAGTATGAATTATTTCTCATACCCATTCCCAGCTATTCGCAAGAAAAGCTATGGATTGACAAGAATAACATTCTATCCTCGGATAATAAAACCAAAGATTTTTAGAAGATTTTTAGCACTGGAAGGAATGAGGTAAACACTGAGAAACAGAAAGGTCTGTGAATGGTCACAGAGCAGGCTAATTCCAGAGGTAGGACTAGAACCCATGCCTTGGACTTTAGGTTTGTCTTTCTACAGGTCAGCTGCTTAAGAATAGCTGAGTTAAGAATGTTCTCTCAGGAAAGACTGGCTTCACTCACCTGGAGGCAGAGCTCTGCAGGTCTACCTAGTATTTATTCCACCCACAACTTCGGATTCCTGAGTACCTATGACCATTTCCTATTTAAACCCCAACCTTCCCAAGGAACTTTAATTGCTATTTTTCATTCCCAAGCAGCGTCCACATATTCAAAGAATATATATCTTAAACACTGGTTTTTAAGAAGCTAACTCTGTCTTTAATGGTTTTTTAAAACTGTGAACACTTTGAAAATTAATGAGGAAGATCAAATTGAAATGATTATATCAATTCTACTAGAAATCTACCTTTAAAAGCCTAAACATTTAATGAAAATATATAACAAAAAGTATGAAAACTGGTCTTATATACATATAGGTGGGGAAATATTGCTAGTTGCCTTCACAAAGAATAAATCCAGCCAGGCGCCAGGGCGCACACCTGTAATCCCAGTACTTGGTTAGCTGAGACAATATCACAGGTTTGAGGTCTGCAAGCAGTAACTTAGTGAGACCCTGTTTCAAAATAACAAATAAAAAGGGCTGAGGGTTCGGCTCAATCATAGAACTTTCCTGGGTTCAATTCCCAGTACCATATACACACACACGCACATGCACACACACACATACACAAAATAAATCCACATGATTTACAACTAATTGAGAAAATACCCAACTTCACAATTGATCACTCAAACAGAAACATACCATTTTTAACCAATCTAATTGGTTAAGGATTTTTTGTTGTTGTTTGTACTGGGAGTTGAACCCAGGGACATTCTTCCTCTGAGCTACATCTCTTGCCCTTTTTATTTTTTATTTTGATACAGGGTCTTGTTAAGTTGCTGAGGGTCTCGCTATGTTGCTGAAGCTGTCCTCAAACCTTCAATGATCCTGTCTCAGCCTCCAAAGTACTGGGATTACAGCCATGCATCACCATGCCTGGCTTATATTTGGGGGGGCAGTACTGGGGATTGAACCCAGTGGCATTCTACCTCTGAGCTACACCCCCAGCCCTATTTTATTTTTATTTTGAAACAGGGTCTCACTAAGTTGCGGAGGGCTTCACTAAGTAGCTGAGACTGGCTGTGAACTTGTGATTCTCCTGTCTCAGCCTCCCAAGTCCTGCGATTACAAGTGTGTGCCACCACACCGGGCTGACTCTGTTTCAAAAAACAAAAAGTAAAAAGGCCTGGGGGTGTAGCTCGGAGGTAAATGAGCCTGGGTTCAATCCCCAGCAACACACACACACACACACGCTGGGGAGACTATGGAGATATGGAGATAGACACTTTCCATACAGTACTATGAACGTTTAAGTCAGCACAACCTTTTGGGGAAGACACTTCAGCATAGGCAGTTATATATACAAAGCTATGACTTCATCACATTGTTAAAACAGTGAAAAACTAGATAATCTAAAAGTGAAATAACTAGGGAATGGTTATATAAGTTATGATCTACCTACATGTAAAAAGGAAAAAGCAAACCATTTTTTCCCTCTGCTCAGCATACTCAGAGCACACTTCTGTGACAAGATGTGTAGAGGAGGTAATTTCCCCACACACCAGACAATTCTCCAGCGGACAACAGCTGGGTGCCCATAATTCATTTCAATTGAGACCATCTGCCTGGAGAAAGTGGCCACAACCCTGGGTCCCCATAACTCCCTCCTTGTGTTCGATTAATTTGCTAGGATGGCTCACAACTTGGGACAACACTTAATGGTTGCCACTTTGTCACAAAGACCAGAGATGAAGAGGCACACAGAGCAAAGGCAGGAGTGGTCCCCAGCACAGGAGCTTTTGTGCACTGCCCTCCCAGCAGTCACTTGCACGCACCAACCAGGAAGCTCACCAAATCTCATGGTCCAAAAGTTGTTATAGAGCTTGATCTCTAATCTCCCACATTTTTCCTGGGGGCTGGTAGGTGGGGCTGAGAGTTCCTTTAATCACTTGATTTTCCTGGTGACCAGCCTCATCTTGCTGTTATGTAGGGGTCCCATCCTAAGTCACCACGTTAGCATAAACCCAGGTGTGACAGAAAAGGCTTGTTATGAATAGCAATCAATACTCCCATCACTTAGGAAATTCAGAGGACTTTAGAAATTTTGTATAAGAACAAATACTGTAACAAAAGATACTCCTATCACACAGGAAATTACAAGGGATTTAAAAGCTCTGTGTATCAGGAAGCAAAGATAAATATATATTATATATATTATGTTTCTTAATATACAGTGTATGATAAAGTATTTTTGTTCCCACTTAAAATGATGTTTATAGTTTTTTTTGCTGGTTTGTTTTTGTTTTTGTGGTACTGGGGTTTGAACCCAGGGGCATTCTACCTCCAAGCTACACCTCCAGCCCATTTATTTATTTATTTATTTATTTATTTATTTATTTATTTATTTATTGCAGTACTGGGGATTGAATCCAGGGGCATTCTACCTCTGAGCTACACCTCCAGCCCTATTTTTTTATTCTTTATTTTGAAACAGGGTCTCACTAAGTTGCAGAGGGCCTCACTAAGTAGCTGAGGCTGGCCGCGAACCCGAATCCTCTGGTCTCAGCCTCCCAAGTACTGGGATTACAAGTGTGCGCCACCACACCCGGCTTTATTTTTATTTTGAAACAGGGTCTTGACAGGTTGATGAGAGTCTCACTACTTGCTGAGGGTGTCCTCAAACCTGAATTCTCCTGTCTCAGCCCCCCAAGTACTGGGATTATAGGCGTGCACTACCACACCTGGCATGTTTATCATTTTTAACAATAAAGAGCAGTGCTTATGAATCTTAGTAAAAAAATGAAAGGCATTAGTTGGATATATTCACTTACCCATCTACCCAACAAATACTTATTGAATGCCTTATTGTGTGCCAGACAAAGCTGAGAAGACCCACCAATAAACAATATAAGCATACTTCTTTCCCTCATGAACCTAATGGTCTGAGATAAAAAGATGCTGGCCTCTCTACTTAGTGAGGCCCTCCGCAACTTTGTGAGACCCGGTTTCAAATTAAAGTATAAAAAATAGGGCCAGGGGTGTAGTGCGGAGGTAGAATGCCCCTGGGTTCAATCCCCGGTACCGCAAAAAAAAAAAAAAAGATGCTGGCATTTACAATATGATCTGATATCAGGCATCAGCTTAGATACCCCAAGAACAGAGGAAGAATACCTTACATAGCTTAGAAGGTCAAGGAATGATGCCCAGATGAATGGAAATCTAAACTAAGACCCTATGAATAAAGAGGAGCTAGTCAGGGGAAAAGAAAAAAGAAAGGTTCCAGAAGAGAGAGGAACATGTACAAAGAAGGAACAGAAGGTTAACTGGGTAAGGCTAGAAGAGAGCGTTCAAGAATATGGAAGGGAAGGGAAAAGAGAAAAAAGGGAAAGGAGAGAGGGATGGGTGGGAGAAAAAGGGAGAGAAAGGGGTGGGTGGAATATAAATGAATATACTGGCAGCACTTCCAGATTTCACAATAATTTCAATGACACCTGACACTGTAGAAGATATGGGACACTAGATTAATCTCTATTCTTTATTTACCCAACTCACATGTAGCAAAGAAGGAAAGGAAGGAGGGAATAAAGATCCACGCTCTAAAATTATTTGCTTTAGACAAATGCTGTGTCAGTGGGAAAACATACTGAATATAAGAAATAAAATAGAAGACATAAAGGAAGAACAAGGAAAATGTAACTTTGATATGGAGGTCTGTGGCAAAATTCCCCAATACCCTTACTCCTTAGCCAGGCCTGTTAGTCTCAAAAAGTTCTGAGGAATTTAAAGTCTTTACTCATCACCCTGAGCACTGCTGACTATTCTCAAGGAGATATGTGTTGTTCAGACCATAGAGGTCACACAAGAGTAATCTCCTTGGGCACTGGTAGCCATCCCACCCATAAACAGTCTAAAGGAAACAGCAGTCTCCTTGGGCACTGTTGGCTGCCCTTGAACAGTTTAAACAAAGTGGATGCCTACTGATAAGACAGTGAAGGGCCTGTCAGGACCTGGAAGATGGCTGAAACTCCCTAAATCATATTGTAATTACAGGACTGATGCCATCTTCACATACTCCCTCCTGCCCTATTTTATAGGGAAGTCCCCTATAATGAAGAGCCCTGCCTTCCCAAAGGGCCTCTCTCACTTTTGAGGTGTCCACATTCTCCCTTGAATGTGTATTTCTTGCTTTCCTAAATAAATCTCTGTCTATGTCTCTGACTGACCAAATGTAAGCCAAAGACCCCACCGGCCCTGAGCTGCGCTCCCCTCTCGCCCACATTGGGAACTGCTCTGGACCCTTCACAGAATCGATCCTTCTCCTGTGACACTGGAGTCTTCTGGTTATCTACTTTCAGATTAAATTGCAGTTTCATGTATTTCTATTATTTTTTTTTTGTGGTACCGGGGATTGAGCCCCAGGGGCATTCTACCTCCGAGCTACACCCCCAGCCCTATTTTTCTGTGTGTGTGGTACGGGGATTGAACCCAGGGGCGTTCTACCTCCGAGCTACATCCCCAGCCCTATTTTTTATCCTTTATTTTGAAACCGGGTCTCATGAAGTTGCGGAGGGCCTCACTAAGTAGCTGAGGCTGGCCGCGAACCAGGATCCTCCGGTCTCTGCCTCCCAAGTACTGGGATTACAAGAGTGCGCCACCACGCCTGGCTTGGAGTTTCTTGTATTTCTAGAATCTGTATCTGTGAAGGGTGGAAATCAAAAGTTGGCCTCAGGAAACTACTTGCCAAGAAAGTGGGAAAAACAGTTAAGAAAACATAAACTAAACCGAGCGTGGTGGCGCATGCTTGTAATCCCAATACTTGAGAGGCTGAGACAGGAGGATCCAGGTTTGCGGCCAGCCTCAGCTACTTAGTGAGGCCCTCCACAACTTAGTGAGACCCTGTTTCAAAATAAAAAAAAGAATAAAAAATAGGGCTGGGGGTGTAGCTCGGAGGTAAAATGCTCCTGGGTTCAATCCCCAGTACTACAAAAAAAAAAAAAAGAAAGCATAAACTATCTCAACAAATTTTCTAAATTTTTCTTTCTTTGGATAACTTCTGGCATTGAATTGAAAACCAAATTTTCCCTCTGCTTGGAAAAAACTATCAAACACGAATATGATATGCTTATAAATAAATATGGGTGGGCACAGGACGTCACATCATGTCAAAGTAGTACATTCAACCAGTAATGTCCTTCTTATAGTCTCTGATGAAGGGAAAAAAATTTTAATCTGATTACTTCATTTTACCATCATCTTGCTGGAAAAATTTCCTAATAAGATATTGCTCAATTTTTTCATATAAAACTAACTGGCCTAGGACTCAGCTACATAGATAAGGATATGTAGTCTGGTTGCTTCTGAAAACAAACCATTCAAACATGTATCAAACACTCTAGTAGGTGTTGCAGATACAAAGAATTCAGAATTCAAGTGCATCGTGATGTGCTAACAAAGGTAAGTATTAAGTGCTATGGAAAACAACAGAATGGATTGAACCCAGGGGGGTAATACCTCCGATCTATACTCCAGCCCTATTTATTTTTATTTTTATTTTTGTTTTGAAACAGGGTCTTATTAGGTTGCTGAAAGTCTCGCTAAGTTGCTGGGGTTGGTCTCAAACCTGGGATCCTCCTGTCTCAGCCTCCCAAGTATGGGATTATAGATATGTGCCACAGAAACAATATGAAAAATGTTGGTTTTTGCTGGGCATGGTGAGGCACACCTGTAATCTCAGTACTTGGGAGGCTGAGACAGGAGGAATGCAGGTTCGAGGACAGCCTCAGCAACCTAGCAAGACTCTCAGCAACCTAGTGAGACCCTGTTTCAAAACAAAAAATAAAAAGGGATGAGGATATAGCTTATAGGTAGAATGCCCCTGGGTTCAATCCCAAGCATCACCAAAAAAAAAAAAAAAAAAGTTGGTTTTCTACTAATAGAGCCTGACTTTTTGGAAAAGAAATGGCTTGTCGAGTTTCAAAGGGAAGCCAGGTATGGTGGCGCATGCCTGTAATAACAGTACTTGGGAGGCTGAGACAGGAGGATTGCAGGTTCACAGCCAGCCTCAGCAACCTTCTGAGACCCACTGCAACTTAGTGAGACCCTGTTTCAAAATAAAATAATAAAATAGGACTGGGGGTGTAGCTCAGAGATAGAATGCCTCTGGGTTCAATCCCCAGTATCACACACAAAAAGTGGGGGGAGCCTTAATGGACTCAGCAAAAACTAAAGGCTATAAATTCTTTTTTTTTTTTTTTGGTGGCACTAAGGATTGAACCCAGAGGCATTCTACCTCTGAGCTACACCCTCAGCCCTATTTTATTTATTTGGAAACAGGGTCTCGCTAAGTTGCTGAGAGCCTCACTAAATTGCTGAGGCTGGCTGCGAACCTGTGATCTCCTATTTCAGGCTCTCAAGTACTAGGATTACAGGTATGCATCACCATGCCCAGCTTAAGACTATGTATTCATACAGAGTAGTTTTTCCTTCCAAAAGACATAAAATTATCAATCTAAAATTCTATCAAATGTAAAATATATTTCAAAAACAAAAGTAAAATAAAATATTTTCAGACATACAAAGCTGAAAGATTTGTCACTATACTTCAACACCCACACTTGAAGAAATGTTAAAGGGGGCTGGGGACTTGGCTCAGTGGTAGAGCGTATACTTGCACAAAGCCCTAAATTCAATCTCCAACACACATGTGCACACACACACATGCATGCACACAAAAGGAGAGAAGGAAATGTTAAAGGAAGTCTTTTAGGCATAAAGAAAATTATGATAGATGAAAATATGGATTTACACAAAGCAATGAAAAACACTGGAAATGGTAACTACGTGGGTAAATAGATAAGGTGTTTTTCTTATTGTTTAAATCTCTGTAAAAGATAACTAAGCAAAAAATAATTTATTGTGGGGCTTATAACATACAAAAAAGCAAATTTCATGACAACAGTATTATCAGGTCTGGACAGGGAAATGGAAGCACAGTCATACACTGCTTAACGACAGGGATATGTTTGGAGAAGTGCGTGAATTTTATAATTGTATAAACATCATATAATTATACAAAAGCCTACCTTACACCTAGGCTATATGGTATAGACCATATGTGATCTGTTGTTCACCAAAATGTCACTAAGTGGCACATGACCATATACTATTTTAAGGTTCTTTTCCTGTAAGTGAAGCAGTATAATATCACTTGAAGATAAATTATGATAAGATGCAGATGTATACAATAAGGCTGGCTTCAGTAGCTCATACCTGTAGACCCAGCTACTCAAGAGGCTGAGGTGGGAGGACTTGAGCCAAAGAATTCAAGACCAGCCTATGAAACACAGTGAGATCCCATCTCAAAACCAACCAACCAATCAACAAACAAAAAAAGAGGTATACAATAAACTATAAAGCAACCACTCAAGTAACAAAACAAAGTTGTACCTAAATCAGCCAACAAAGGAAATAAAATAGGGTTATTAAAAAAACTCAATAGAAAAGGCTGAAAAGAAAAAGAACTAAATAACATCCGAGACCAGTAGAACACAAAGAGCAAGACAGACTCAAACCTAATCATATTGTTAATCACATCAAATATAAAGGGTCTAAACACCCACAATTAAAAGGCAGAGATTGTCAGAGTGGCGAAAAAAGCAAGATTCCCATCAAGTTGTTATATGTATTTTTAGTGCATTGCCTCTGTGACAGGCAATTCATCCTCCTAGAAGGTAACTTATTCTGCTTTTGAGAAGCCATATTAGAAAGTTCTTTCTTGAGTCAGGCCAAAAATCTACCTTCTGATTAATTCTTTCCAACGATCCTAATTCTTCCCACACTAAACAAATGTATTCCTTTTGTCTGGTGCTGCTTTCTGAGGTTAATGAAGAAAAATGTATTCAACTATTTCTTTGCATATGCAAGGTCTTGTCTTAGATACTGTACAGGGTATATAGATAGGCTCTTAATCAAACAGAGATTTTTTTTTTTTGGCAGTACCGGGGATTGAAACCAGGGGCGTTCTACCTCCGCGCTACACCCCCGGGCCTATTTTTTTATACTTTATTTTGAAACCGGGTCCCACGAAGTTGCAGAGGGCCTCACTAAGTAGAGAGAGAGAGAGAGAGAGAGAGAGCGAGCTGAGGCTGGCCGCGAACCCGGATCCTCCGGTCTCCGCCTCCCAAAGTACTGGGATTACAAGCATGCACCACCACGCCCAGCCAAACAGAGTTTTTTTAAAAGCTTGTAAATAATTAGAATATGCATTACAAGCATAAATGTCAAAAGAGAAGTACTAAGAAACTATAATGGAAATTCAGAAAAGGGGAAGATTAATTCAATCTATGTAAAGAATCAGGGAAATCAGAAAAACGTTTCATGAGGTAAATAACATTTGGGAGAGACCTCAAAGATAGGCATTTCCACTGAGGAAAGGGAACTAAAGTAGGGTAGTTGTTACAACTTTGGACTCTAAAATACATAGCCTGGGTTTGAATACTAACTTTGCCACTATCTAGCAATGGTGACTTCAGACAAACTGCTTAAATTCCCCTTCCTTCTACTTTCATTTTTTAATAAATTAAAAACATGGGAATTAAAAGCATTTATTAATGAAGGGTACTTAGAAAAGTATCCAACACTTAGCACTGTATAGGTGTTTGCTATTATTATTGAGAAAATAACAAAGGTAGAGTTTGTTGAAGCGAGAAGGAATTAAACCTGTTTGGTAAAAGCAAATAGTCCAGTTTAATTTAAGCATGCTTCTTTCTGCATTTCTTTCCTTGAAACCCAACTAAATATAAATGGAAGCAAAGTGTTTGGTGCATAGTATGTATTTAGTAAATCTTCACCCCTGCCATCCCCCTTTCCCTTCTTCCTCTTTTTATAGTTTGGTTTATGCTTCTCCTAAGGCACTTATTTTTTTTTTTTTGCAGTACTGGGATTGAACCCAGAGGCATTTTACCTCCGAGCTACTATATTGTGCCTTGTATTACAATTACTTGTGCTATTACACTGCCTCTTGTAATACTTCCTGAGGGCAATGGTTACCTTGTATATCCTAACCCTAGTCTCCAAAAGTGGCTTGCATGAGAAGATCTTGGGGAACTTTAAATACATATAAAGTGTTGTTACCATACCAACCCAGACCTAAGAATCAGAATTTCTAAGGGTAAGGTAACAAAATATTTTGTTAAAAGTTTCAAGAGGCCGGGCATGGTAGCACACGCTTGCAATCCCAGTACTTGGGAGGCTGAGACCAGAGGATCCTGGTTCGCAGCCAGCCTCAGCTACTTAGTTGGGCCCTCCGCAACTTAGCAAGACCCTGTTTCAAAATAAAGAATAAAAAATAGGGCTGGGGGTGGAGGTCGGAGGTAGAATGCCCCTGGGTTCAAGCCCCAGTGCCAAAAAAAAAAAAACAGTTCCAAGAGATTCTGAATCAGTCCATCAGTAAGTAGACTCCATATTTGAGAGTCAGCACACTTCTGGCACCTAATGAGGTGGGTAAACAACAAGCAACTGTTGAACTCACATGGACTGAACAGTGGATAATCAGGACCTAAAACTAGGCTGATGCCATACTTGGAACGCTCTACATGCCAGGTCAATTGATTTACAAAAGGCCAAACTAAAAAGCAAACTCCCGGTTTCAGGGCAACAATCCCTTCTCAGAACTTTACCTCAAAGGCCCTTCTACTTCCATGACCTTTGAGCAGACTGCACACACAAAAAAGCAGACAGCTAAAAATAAGCTAAAGCCAAGTTTTATTTATTTATTTTATGTAAGTATTCAGTTAGTGCTGGGTAATACATGTAAAAGAATGATAAAACTAGAATAAAATATAATATTATTTGGACACTAATTTGGTTTGTCATATGACCATGGCAAAATAAAGCCCCAAATCTCAAGTTTAATGGGATTTTTCCAACTCAAAAATTTAAAGGGAATTCATGTGCTTAAAGATGAGCAAAAGAATACTCGATTCGAATGTTCACACTTATCTTTTTCTTCTAGTAGAGGTATTCTTATGGCAGCCAGGAACTTTCCACCCAGATATGAACAATTAAATTCAAAAAACAGTATCATGGGGCTTTAATTTTAAAGCTAATTCTCTAATACTGAGTTGCCACCAAAGGGGCACTGTCTTACCCTTAAGCCAACACCACTGGCAGAAGAGAATCCTCTCTGCCCAGTACTACCATGTTTTTGGAAGTGTTTACTTGACCACTTTCTGATTCTCTTGGAATCCTACTTCAGTTTGTTATCCAAGTAACCAGGGAAAAATATTTAAACTACTCAGAGCTGTCATTCTGATATATTTTCCAGGAGTCTGAATTCCTTCTTGGGCCACATTACCACTAATGACCATGTGTCCGATTTACTTGAAATATATCCAAACCCACAATATGCAGCAAGTAAACATTTACTCTTCAATAATTCCTTGTCCCTATTTAGACTACCACTGGAGTCATCAAATTTTTAAGTTTCTCCCTCAAAATGCTACATCATCACTAAACATTATTTCTCAAAGACTAATAACAGGAGGAAAGATTTATCAACAGTGCAGATGCAAATGCTGGAAAGGATTATAAAAGGAAACTGCAGAAGATGTGTGCTTCCCTTCAAAGTATTTAAAAACTGGATGAATTCTATTTTTCTGGGATGTTTTAGGTATGCTTTCTAGTACACAGGGGAGAGAAATTAATGACCTGCCAAGATCAACAAAATTGTTTTTTTTTTGTGGTACTGGGGATTGAACCCAAGGGCATTCTACCTCCAAACTACACCCCCGGCCCTATTTTTTATACTTTATTTTGAAATTGGGTCTCACAAAGTTGCGGAGGGCCTCACTAACTAGCTGAGGCTGGCTGCGAACTCGGATCCGCCGGTCTCCGCCTCCCAAGTACTGGGATTACAAGCGTGCACCACCACGCCCAGCCAACAGTTTCTTATAAAGTTAAACCTACATAGGTCCTATGTCCTAGCAATTCCACTCCAAGTTATTAACCCAAGAGAAATGAAAACATATTTCTGCAAACAGACTTGCACAACAATACCCATAATAACTTTATTTGTAAGTCTCCTAATAGGAAACAATTAAAATATTTATCAACAGGAAAATGGATAAACAAACTGGTATATTTCAACAGTGGAATATTACTTAGAAAGAAAAAAGAACAAAATATTGATACAAGAAAAATTTGAACCTTATATCCTGCTGAATGAAACTAGCCAGACATAGAGAGTATATACGCCCACTGTAAAATTTCACATACATGAAGTTCTAGGCTGAGCAAAAAGAATCTACAGTGATAGAAGCCAAAAAGTCTCAGCCTGGTGGTGGTGGAGAATGGGAGAGAAGAGTTTGAAGGAAGCAGGGTATGGACTGGAATAGACAGGATGGAGCTTTCTGGGATGATGGGAAAGTGTTGTATCTTGTTGTGGTTGGTGGTTCCATGGATATATACAATTTTCAAAACAAATTATCTATTTAAAGTATACCATTCAGCCGGGCGTGGTGGCGCACGCTTGTAATCCCAGTACTTTGGGAGGCGGAGACCGGAGGATCCGGGTTCGCGGCCAGCCTCAGCTCTCCATCTCTCTCTCTCTCTCTCTCTCTCTCTACTTAGTGAGGCCCTCCGCAACTTCGTGAGACCTGGTTTCAAAATAAAGTATAAAAAATAGGGCCGGGGGTGTAGCGCGGAGGTAGAACGCCCCTGCGTTCAATCCCCGGTACTGCAAAAAAAAAAAAAAAAGTATACCATTCAATGGTTTTTAATATGTTCACAAATACAAGCCGGGCATAGTGGCACAAACCTGCAATACCAGTAATTGAGAGGATCACAGGTTTGAGGACAGCCTCAGCAACTTAGTGACTCTTTGCACCCTAGTGAGACCGTTTCAAAAGAAAAAATAAAAAGGGCTGGGGGTATAGCTCAGAGGTAGAATGCCCCTGGGTTCAATCCGGAAGGAAGGAAGGAAGGAAGGAAGGAAGGAAGGAAGGAAGGGAGGGAGGGAGAGAGGGAGGGAAGGAGGGAAAGGAGAGAGAGAGAAAGGAAGAGGGAGGGGCGCTATACCTTTACTACCATCCTCCTATGACCCTGTAGTCCTAAGCAATTGTTACTCTTTCTGTCTTTATGGATTTGCCTATTCTGGACAGTTCATTAAAATGGAATCATATACTATATGGTCTTTCCTGACTGCCTTTTTCACTTAGCAACGTGTTTCTAAGGTTCACCTATATTGTAGAATGAGCCAGTATTTCATTCCTTTCCTGATGGAAAGAATGTTCCATAGCATAAATATACCACATTTTGTTTGTCCGTTCATCAGCTGATGACAGACATCTGGGCTGTTTCCACCTTTTAGCTATTATGAATAATGCTGCTAACAAATATCTGTGCATAATTTTTTGTGAGATCCATGTATCTTACCTTATGAAAATTATACCTCAAACTTAAGAAAGAAAATGGATATGAAAACTCATGTTGATACTATACAGTATAATTTCTGAGTGTTTCAGTGGATGGCAGAACAAAAGTATCTCAGAATGGCAGATAAGCATTCTTATTATAAAAATATGCTTCAGGGAGAAAAAAAGTTCTATGTCAATAAAATAACTAACCAAATTTGGTATCCATCTCCTGATGAAATAGGCTTCCTCTGTGAGGAAGGACACTGTCTGAAGGAGAAGTGAAAGTACTGCCCCACCATGCACACGCACATGCACACGCACACGCACACATGGTGACTCTTTAAGGCCTCAGTGACCAGCCACAGAAATATTCATCATCCTCCTGACTTCTCCATGTCCTCGAGCAGCCAAATCAACCGTGAAGTTTGACCTAATTCTCTTTTTAAAGGATAAAAGAGTTTAGTCTATTTACCAAAGACAGAAAATAGTTTAAAAATAATGTCTGTAGCACTGGGCACAATATTTACATAGAGATATGTTGCCTAGGCGCTCACACTAGAAGAAAAATTATTTTCTTTACAAATTAAAGAACATTGTTTCCCGAAATAGTTATAAATTATTTTTCTCAAAAATAATTTTCTCAAAAAAAATACTTAAGTGGATCCATTATGATTTTCTTTTGTAAAAATGATGGGAAGAGAACATTAGGAATTACTGTGTTCCTACTCTCTTTGGGGTACTCTGCTATATATTTTACATATACACGTTTTCTCATTTAATCCACAGAATAGCCTTATGTTGTAGGTACTATATTTTATTCTCATCTTACTGATTAGAAAGCAAAGATATGCTAGCTAAGCTATGTCCTGAAAAGAGTGAGGAGTCGAGGCTCCAACCCAATTCAGGTACATCCCCTCCCCACCCTAAGCTGCAGCTGCACAATTGCTGCCACTTCCTCACTTCTCATTCTTTCTGGATCCCATATGCCGACATGCAAAACATTCCCTTGAAACTCCTGCAGGACTCCCAATGACTTCATGACAGCCAAATCCAAACGATGCTTTTCACTCTTTATCTGTCTAGCCTTTCTGACTTCACTTTACTCTTGTCCCTCAGCTAACTGACCTTTCCTTCCTCCTCCTCCTCCTCCTCCTCTTCTTTTTTTTTTTTTTGTGTGTGGTTCTAGAGATTGAACCTGGTGGATTCTACCTCCAAGCTACACCCTCAGCCCTTGAAATGGGGTTTCACTAAGTTTCTGAGTATCTTGCTAAGTTGCTGAGGCTGGTCTTGAGCCTGAGATCCTTCCGTCTCAGCCTCTCAAGTACTGGGAGTACAAGGCATGTGCCACCACCCCCAGCTTTCTTCCCATTATTCTTAAATGGCTCCTGTCCACCTACACCTTGAATTTTGATGTCCACTAAAACCTAAGGGTTTATCCTTGTTCTGGATTTCTTTTCAACTCCAGAATCTCCATTTGGTTCTTTTCTATAATTTCTGTTTATTAATATTCCCTATTTTGGTAAAACATTTTCATACTTTCCTTTAGTTCTGTATATATAGTTCCTTTTAGTTCTTAAGCTATGCTTAAAATAGTTAAGGTTTTGGTTTAGTTAAGTCCAATATTTTGGCTTCCTCAGGGATAGTTTCTATGGACTGATTTTTTTTTCCACATGTGGGTCACTTTCTCAATTCTTTACGTGTCTCATGGTTTTTATTGAAAACTGGACATTTTAAGTAATATATTGTGGCTATTCTAAAACTCAATCAGATTCTCCCCCATTCCTAGATTTTGTTATTTATGTTTATTTAGTGGCTTTTTCAAATGAATTCTGTAAAATCTGTATTCTTTGTCACATATGCCCACTGAACTTTCTTCCTGGTTAACTTAGTGGTCAGCTACAGACTGGCCAGTGATTTCCTCAAATGCCTGGAACTAAGAGCCTCCCAGTCTTTGTGGGGTCTCCGTTTCTAAGTGTGTTGAGGTACTGGGCCATGCAGTTTACAACTCCCCTTTAGCCTTTACCCCTTGCTTGCGCAGAGCCCAAAGTGAGGGTTTAGGAGCTTCCCAGGTCTTTCCTGAGCATGCACACAGCGTATGTATGCACTTGACCTTCTATATTCCCAGGAGTGTGTCAGATCTTTCCAAAGCCCCTATGGACATCTCAAGCCCCAGCTTTTGCTTTTAAGCTTTAGGGTTACTTTGTTGTTTGCCCCAAGTGACACTGCACTGGCTGTGCAGTTAAATAGTGATTGCTGTTTTGTTTTTTGGTTTTGGGTTTTTTTTTTTTTAACAAATGCTTCTGGGGAAATACCCTTTGTGCTCAGTGAGTTTCCAGTCATGTTAAATAAAGACAAACTTTTTTTTTCCAGTACTGGAGATTGAACCCAGGGACATTCTCCCTCTGGGCTATACCCCCAGCCCTATTTTTTATTCTTTATTTTGAAACAGGGTCTCACTAAGTTGTGGAGGGCCTCACTAAGTAGCTGAGGCTGGCCATGAACCTGCAATCCTCCTGTCTCTGCCTCTCAAGTACTGGGATTACAAGCGTGTGCCACCATGCCCTGCTAAAAACAAACTTTTCATGTGGAGTTTACCAGGAAACTGCCAGACAGGACAAATAATGACAACTCTCTAAGGATGAGGCTTTGGCCTTCAGCACTGGGCAGGCTGCTTATTTTCTACTGTGATTGCAGACTGCTGGTGTTCAAGGCTACCATGGACCTGGGAGAGGAGGGGGAGGCAAGGCAAGTGAAGACGCCATGGAGCGCGCTGTTCTTACAGAGTCAGCTCTTTGTTGTTGCTGCTTGGAATAAACAGTCCACAGATGTGGAATTACATCTTTGGTTAATTTCCAAAGTTATGAACAAAGCTGATCTTGATAATTAGTGCCAGAGTGGTTGGCACTTTTATAAAGAAGAGGATTTTCTGATATTGTCATTTTGCCACTCCCAGTTACAACATTCTCATTCCACATATTTTTAGATTTCTTTTAAATATATTGGATTTATAGAAGCAAATATATGACAATAATAACATGAAGATAGGAGGGGGCAATTGGAAATAAGCTGGGTTTTTTTATTTATTTATTTATTTCTGTGGTACTAGGGATTGAACCCAGGGGCCTTCTACCTCCGAGCTACACCCCCAGCCCTATTTTTTTATTTTTTATTTTGAAACAGGGTCTCACTAAGTTGCAGAGGACCTCACTAAGTAGCTGAGGTTGGCCGAGAACCCGGATCCTTCCGTCTCAGCCTCCCAAGTACTGGGATTACAAGCGTGTGCCACCACAACTGGCTAGGAAATAAGCTGTTGAAATAGTCTTACATTATATGTGAGGTAGGTTAACACTAGTTGAAGGCAGACTGTGGTGGTTTAAGATGCATGCTGTGAGCCCGGTGTGGTGGCACAGGCCTATAATCCCAGTACTTAGGAGGCTGAGACAGGAGAATCACAGGTTCAAGGACAGCCTCAGTAAGTAGTGAGACTCTCATCAACCTAGCAAGATCCTCTTTCAAAAAATAAAAATAGGGCTGGGTGTGTAGCTCAGAGGTAGAATGCCCCTGGGTTCAATCCTCAGTACCACACACAAAAAAAGATGCATGCTGTGTATCCTGAAACAATCATGTTTTTGTTTTGTTTTGTTGTTTGTTTGTTTTTGTTTGGTTTGGTTTGGTGGTACTGCAGATTGAACCCTGGGGCATTCTACCTTCAAGCAACACCCCAAACCCTATTTTATTTTTATTTTGAAACAGGTTCTCACTAAGTTGGTGAGAGCTTCACTGAATTGCTGAGGCTAACTTTGAACCTGCAATCCTCCTGTCTCAGCCTCCCAAGTACTGGAATTACAGGCATGTACCACCACACCAGGCGTAATCACTGTTTTCTAAAGAAGTAATTCAACAGAAGAGATAAAATACTTCAAAAATACCCATTATGAGCTGGGCATGGTGGTGCACGCTTGTAATCCCAGTACTTGGGAGGCTGAGACCAGAGGATCCAGGTTCACGGCCAGCCTCAGCTACTTAGTGAGGCCCTCCCTCCCCAACTTAGTGAGACCCTGTTTCAAAATAAAGAATAAAAAAATAGGGCTGGGGGTGTAGCCCGGAGGTAGAATGCCCCTGGGTTCAATCCCCTATACCTCAAAAAAATAATAATAATAATAAAAATAGGGCTAGGGGGTGTAGCTCAGAGGTAGAATGTCCCTGGGTTCAATCCCCAGTACCACACAAAAAATAAAATAAAATAAATAACCATTAAGCTTTAGCTATCAGGCTCGGAAAACACATACTTATATTCAAATCAAGGGATAACCACACTTACAGCAAAATTAAAACCTTATGAAATCTGTGTGTAGTGTTACCTGTAGCTCCCAGTGGGTGTCCTTTTGAAATCAATCCACCACTAGGATTTATGACCCACTTTCCTCCATAAGTATTATCTCCTCTATCAACCAGTGTTCCACCTTGTCCTATAGAAGAAAAAATAATATTCACAAACGTTAAAAATAACATTGGAACAAGTGACACATTTTTTAAAATTTCCATATAGCCAAGAATTTCTGAGAGCAAACATGTTTTAACAACTTAATAATCTGGTATAAGAACTTCTAAACGTTAATAAATATTGAGCAATAAAGGCTTATCTTTCCAGAACATGTTCTGTATGAAACAAAGCTCCTATTAGTTCCTAAGAGCTCTCTGGCTTCCAAAATTGCTCCAAATAAAATAAAGATTCAGAGAACCAGAAGAAGAGTGGAAATGGATACAATACTATGCAATACTATAACTAAAATAATTATAGCAGCTTTAAACTCCATAATTTCCCAAATGTATCCATTACTCCCCATTTCAATTGTATTGCTATGTGCTATGTAAATATTTTTAATAAACAGGGAAAAATTTTAAAAAGAGCACTTTCATGAAATTAAGGGAAATGGCTAAAAACACTGTTGAGCCACAAAAGTAAGGTTGAAAAAAATTACTTCATATGCTTAACAGCTTCAAAATTCCTGTTGAGCTGCACGTGGTGGCACAAACTTGTAATCCCAGTGCTTAGGAGGCTGAGACAAGAGGATCACAGGTTCAAGGACAGCCTCAGCAAGTAATGAGACTTTCATCAACCTGATGAGACTGTTTCAAAATAAAAATTAAACAATAGGGCTGGGAGTGTAGCTCAGAGGTAGAATGCCCTTAGCCAGGTGAGGTGGTGCACACTTGTAATCCCAGTACTTGAGAGGCTGAGACCAGAAGATCCCGGTTTGCGGCCAGTCAGCCTCAGCTACTTAGTGAGGCCCTCTGCAACTTAGACCTTGTTTCAAAATAAAGAATAGTAGCTCAAGAGGTAGAATGCCCCTGGGTTCCATCCCCAGTACCACACACACACAAAAAGAGGTAGAATGCCCTGGGGTTCAATCCCCAATACCACCAAAAAAACCAAAAAAAGTTCTGTCAATATCCTGGTCATTGTTTCAGGTGTTTAAGAAATAAATAAAAAAGCCAGGCGTGGTGGCACACGCTTGTAATCCCAGTATTCAGGAGGCTGAGACTGGAGGATACGGGTTGGCGGCCAGTCTCAGCTACTTAGTAAGACCCTCCGTAATTTTGAGACCCTGTTTCAAAATAAAGAATAAAAAATAGGGCTGGGGGTGTAGCTCAGAGGTAGAATGCCCCTGGTTTCCATCCCTAGTACCACAAAAACAAAGAAGTAAATAAAAGTGTATGCATTGTATAAAATATTCTTCCAAGATATATTTCTGATAAATAAAAGAGGTAGGAGCTGCAAACGATGATGGTACAGGTAGTGGTGGTGCTGTGCAAGGCGGCTAACACCTGTCTTGGAGCACATACTCTGGGCCAGGCATTGTTCTCACTGTTTTTCATGTATCTATATAATTTAATCCTCAAACCTATGAAGTAGGCACCATTATCTAGATAAGGAAACAGCCAAGGCAAGAACAAGAGATCAAAAACAAGCGCATTTAGCCGGGCATGGTGGCGCACGCTTGTAATACCAGTACTTTGGGAGGCGGAGACCAGAGGATGCGGGTTCGTGGCCAGCCTTAGCGCGTGCGCTCTCTCTCTCTCTCTCTCTCTCTCTCTCTCTCCTTAGTGAGGCCCTCTGCAACTTTGTGAGACCCGGTTTCAAAATAAAGTATAAAAAAAATAGGGCCAGGGTGTAGCACAGAGGTAGAACGCCCCTGGGTTCAATCCCCAGTACCGCAAAGAAAAAAAAAGCGCATTTCTCTACTTGTAAACTAAAATACACTAATCATAGAATTTATTTTGGGGGGGTACTGGGGATTGAACTCTGGGGCATTCTACCTCCGAGCTACACCCCAGCCCTATTTTTTTATTCTTTATTTTGAAACAGGGCCTCACTAAGTAGCTGAGACTGGCCGCGAACCTGTGATCCTCCGTTCTCAGCCTCCCAAGTACTGGGATTACAAGCATGCACCACCACACCTGGCTCACAGAATTTAGATGTCTAATATTTTCTAAGCTGGCTTTAGATCTAGATTATAAATTTTAAAAATCCAATGGAGCTGGGGATGTGGCTCAGTGGTACAGCGCTTACTTAGCATGCACAGGTTCAATCCCCAGATTCACCAAAACAAAACAAAACAAAAACAAAAACAATTGGTTAAAGCATTCTCTCTTATTTTTGGTACATTTCTGATTTAGAACCTGTTACAAGGCTTTAGTGAACACAGATATTCTCTCTACTATTGCTGCTTTCAAAACTGCTAAATATTATTACTTTACCAAGTCATAGCAGACTAAATACAAGCTAACCCCAAGAATTTACATGTTTTTTCCAACATATAGATAAACCTATAAAGTAGTAAAAGATTCCTGAGGGAAGTTATCTTGAACCCATCAACTAAAAATGAGCCAGAAATGAAAGTACTGATGACCACTCTCAACTACCACAGATAGGAAAATGCACAAGCACACTTTTAGAAACTAGTTATTATGCCTACTATATGCCAAAAAGTAACCTGGGAACTTGTGGACACAACAGTAAATGAAAAACAGAAAAACCCCCTACTCTCATAGAGTTTAATTTATTATAGGGAGAGGGGTGGGGAAGAGTCAGGCAATATGTAAAATAAGTAAAACAATAATATGCAGAAGGGCCATAAGTACCATGGAAAGAAGAAGGCAGGAAAGGGAGTTTAGGAAATGCTGGGACAAGGAGGATGGGGGTGAGAAGGGGACACTAGTCAAGACCTGAAGGCAGTGAGGGAGAAATCATACAGGTATCTAGAACAAAGGCCCTGAGGTAGGAGCAAGCTTGCAGTGATTGAAGAAGGAAGCTGATATAGCTGCAGAAGAGTAGAATCAAGAGAGAAACAAAGGATCATAGGTTTGAGGCCTGTGCACGGTAACTTAGAAAGACCCCGTTTCAAAAGAAAAAGGGCTGGGGCATAGCTCAGAGGTAGAATGCCCGTGTTCAAACCCCAGTACCAGAGAAAGTAGAAAGGGTTGGAGAGACAGGAGAGGAAAGTAAGAGATCATACTTGGCTTGTTCCTCTGGGTGAGATGAAAAATTACAGGATTTTGAACAGAGGAATGGCACTGACCTGCTATACGCATCTAACAGGATCATTCTGGCTTCAGTCTAGAGAAGAGACTGTAAGGAGACAAGGTGAATGCAGGGGACCAGCTCTGAAACTACTGCAGTAATCTAAGTAAGAAGTCATGCTGGTAGTGATAAAAAGTCACGAGATGTGGTCAAACTCTGGATTTATTTTGAAGGTAGAGTCCACGGCCAACATGCCTGAGAGCTGGATTCAATAGGGGCTATGAGAAAGAGAGAAAACTCAAGAATGATTCTACGGTTTCCAGTATAATCAACTGGACGATGGGGAAGACTAAGGGAAGAGGAAGTTTAGCAAGTATCTGGAGTTCAATTCTGGACTCAAGTTTGAGATACTTATGCAACATCAAAAAATAAAAATAAAAAATAAAAAATAAAAACCCTGAAAAGTAGACAGTGGTATACCTGAGTCTAGAGAGTAGAGAAACAGAGCTAGGGAAATAAACTTGAAAGTCATCATCATATATATGATATTTAACTCTGAGATTGGGTTCCAGTTCCGCTAAGGCAGTGTACGTTCCCTGCAGTACTTCTCTCCCATTGATTACAACTGAAAACACTGGATAAAATACTAAACACGAAGCCGGGCGTGGTGGCGCACGCTTGTAATCCCAGTACTTTGGGAGGCGGAGACCAGAGGATCCAGGTTCGCGCCCAGCCTCAGCTCTCTGTCTCTCTCTCTCTCTCTCTCTGTCTCTCTGTCTCTCTCTCTGTCTCTCTCTCTCTACTTAGTGAGGCCCTCGGCAACTTCGTGAGACCCGGTTTCAAAATAAAGTATAAAAAATAGGGCCGGGGGTGTAGCACGGAGGTAGAACGCCCCTGGGTTCAATCCCCGGTACCACAAAAAAAAAGAAAAAAAATACTAAACATGACTACCTGAGGACTCTGGAAAGTAAACAAAAGAAGGGGGATTATAGAAAGTGAAAACTGGAGAAGTCACTGCACTGGGAGAGTACCTGGCTATCTTCTATAGGCTTTCTTAATAGCGCTGCCTCAGGGTCAGCTCAGTTTTTTAATAGCATGGCAGCAGGGCAGGACAGGCAGCAAAAACCCTTAACAGTAACCCCATCTTTCTAACAAAAGGAACCGGGAAGAGAAACCCCTGCAGACTGGACAGGAAGGGAAGAAGGCCATAGTGGAGAAAGTCCGAGAAGAGGAGCCCCTAATTCCGGGCATGGGCCTGCACACATCTCAGGCCCACTCTTCAGCTAAGTATGCATAGGATGGACCCAAACCAGCACAGCAAAGGCTGGGAGAGCAGAACAGACTCTAGCCGCCACCTGAGATGGCAAAGTGGAACTCATCACAACAAAGTGAGTTGACCGCTTGCTAAAACAGAAACATCAATATCATCTAGAGAACCTATACAACATAACATTCACCCTGTCCAGGATACAATCCAAAACTACTCAGTATATGAAGAATCAGAAAAATGTAACCAACTCTCAAGGGAAAAGACCATCAGTTGGTGCAAAACCTGAGAGCCTAGATTATGGAATTCTCAAAGACTTTAAAACAGATATTCAAGCTACAAGGTAAAGAAAACCATGCCAGAAATGAATAAAAGCATACACATTCTCTTCAGAGAAAAAGAAACTAGAGCCAGGAGTGGTGGTGCATGCCTGTAATCCCAGTACTTGGGAGGCTAAGACCAGGATCACAGGTCCAAGGATAGCCTCAGCAAGTAGTAAGACTCTCCTCAACCTAGTGATGAGACCATGTTTCAAAATAAAAATAAAAAGGGCTGGGGGTATAGCTCAGAGGTAGAATGCTCCTGGGTTCAATCCCCAGCACCACACACACATACATACACACACACAAAATGGAAGGAAGGAAGGAAGGAAGGAAGGAAGGAAGGAAGGGAGGGAGGGAGGACCAGAAGGAAATTTCAGAACTGAAAATACAATATTTAAAATAAAACTCGCTGGGCATGGTGGTGCACACTGGTGATTCTAGTATTTGGGAGGCTGAGACAGGAGGATCCCAGGTTCGGGGACAGCCTCACCAATTTAGTGAGGCTCTCAGCAACCTAGTAAGACCCTGTTTCCAAATAAGAAATAAAACCGGTCTGGGGGTGTAGCTTGGAGGTAGAATGCCTCTGGGTTCAATTCCCAGAACCACCAAAAACTAAAACTAAAAATAAATAAAACTCACTCTTGTATTTGGGAAGGGGGGAGTGGGCAGGGATCCAGGGAAGCTCACCAAGTGCTGTGTATGTGTATGTCACTATCACTATGAATTACATAATGATGTAAGACTATAATGCACCAATGAAATGATTTAAAAATAAAATAAAACAAAACTCACTAGACTGATTCAAGAGCAGAAAGAGGATAAACAAGGAGTAGGTGAATTTAAAGATATAACAATATAAATTATCTAATGTGAAGAACAAAGAGAAAATGAATTTTATTTTATTTATTTATTTATTTTTTGCAGAACTGGGGATTGAACCCAGGGGCATTCCACCTCCGAGCTACATCCCTAGTCCTATTTTTTATTCTTTCTTTCTTTATTTATTTTTTGCAGTACCGGGAATTGAACCCAGGGGCATTCTATCTCCAAGCTCCACCCCCAGCCCTATTTTTTGTTTTCATTTTGAAACAGGGTCTCCCTAAGTTGCAGAGGGCCTCACTAAGTAGCTGAGGCTGGCCGTGAACCCGGATCCTCCGGTCTCAGCCTCCCAAGTACTGGGATTACAAGCACTACCACGTCTAGCTTTTATTCTTTATTTTGAAACAGGGTCTCACTAAATTGCAGAGGGCCTCACTAAGTAGCTGAGGCTGGCCGCGAACCTGTGATCCTCCTGTCTCAGCCTCCCAAGTACTGGGGTTACAAGCGTGCGCTACCACGCCTGGCTGAGAAAAATTAACTTTATTTATTTATTTACTTTTTTGCAGTACTGGGGATTGAACCTAGGGGCATTCTACCTCTGAGCTACACCCCCAGCCCTATTTTTTATTCATTATTTGGAAACAGGGTGTCACTAAATTGTGGATGGCCTCACCAAGTAGCTGAGGCTGACCACAAACCTGCAATCCTCCTGTCTCAGCCTCCCAAATACTGAGATTACAAACATGCACCACCACGCCCGGCCTAGAAAATGAATTTTAAAATAAGCAGATATATCGTCCTGGGATCCATCCTCAGAATCACAAAATAAATAAAGAAATAGAAAAAACAAGCAAACAAAAAACACAGTTTCAGGGACCTGTGGGATAATATAAAAAGGGTAATATGTGCATCAATGTAATCCCACGTGAAAAGTAAGAGATCAGGGCAGAACAACAAATAATTAGGAACAATTTGGAAGACCGCAGACTCCTCACAAGAAATCACACAGGCCAGAAGATTGAAACAACATGTGTTAAGTGCTAAAACACCTGTCAAAGCACCAGGCGTGGTGGCACACGCTTGTAATCCCAGTATTGGGGAGGCTGAGACAGGAGGATCCAGGTTCACAGCCGGCCTCAGCAACTTGTGAGACCCTCTGCAACTTAGTGAGACCCTGTTTCAAAATAAAGAATAAAATAGGGCTAGGGGTATAGCTCAGAGGTAGAATGCCCCTGGGTTCAATCCCCATGGCGGGGGGGCGGGGGGGACATGTCAACTCAGAATTCTATGTCTAGCAGCAAAAAATTCCTTTAGAAATTAAGGTTAAGTAACCAAAGAGGTAAAAGACCTCTACAGTGAAAACTATAGAATACTGAAGAAAGAAATTGAAGATCTTAGAAGATGGAAAGATCTCCCCTGCTCTTGGATAGGCAGAATAAATATTATCAAAATGGCCATCCTGCCAAAAATGATCTACAGAGTCAATGCAATCCCTATCAAAATACCAACATCATTTTTAGCAGAGCTAGAAAAAATAGTCAGTAATTTCAAATGGAGAAACAAAAGACCCAGTATAGCCAAAGCAATTCTCAGCAATAAGAACCATGCAGGAGGCATCACAATTCCTGACTTCAAATTATACTACAGAGCTATAGTAATAAAATCAGTATGATACTGGCACAAAAACAGACACATAGACCAGTGGAACAGAAAAGAAGATACAGAAATAAGTCCACAAACTTATAGCCAATTGATTTTCGACAAAGGTGCCAAACACATACGTTGGAGAAAGGACACTTTTTTCAACAAATGGTGCTGGGAAAACTGGTTATCTACCTGTAAAAAAATGGAGCTGAATCCTTACCTCTCACCCTGCACAAGAGTCAACTCGAGATGGATCAAAGACTTGGAAGTTAGACCAGAGACTGTGAAATTACTAGAAGAAGCCATAGGTCCAACACTCCATCATATAGGCACAGGTAGAAACTTCCTCAACAAGACCTCCAAAGCACAGGAAATTAAAACAAGAATTAATAAGTGG
>PVJS01028729.1:0-25303 GCA_004027185.1 Glis glis | reverse complement strand
TTAATTAGGGTGACTGAAGACGTGGCATTTTGTGGCTCCACTCAGACTTTCTTAGGTTGATTTCATTAAAAGCCTGTGTTGATACTTTCCCTGTGCCGAATGGAAGGACGGCTCTTGTTCCCCTGTTCAGGCTTATCTTACTTATAATTTCTTTGATTTTCATTCCCATGTGTGCCACATTTCTGAGCCATAGCTCTATTGCGATTATTTTTCTCAATAGTTAAAGCACCCTTTATTCCACAGCATTTTAAAAGGATCTTGTTAATATCTAAAATAGACTGATTTTTGTTCACTGCCTTTAATTCTATGCTCCCCAGTGGGGTAGGTGCTAATGAGAAGAGAAATAATGATAAAAAATAAGCAGCAGGATTTGAAAAATAAGAAAAAGGTGTAGCTAAAGTAGAAATTGGATGATTGCCTCTTACCGTGTGAGTCTTGAGCTGCCTGTTATCCTGGTGAACAGGAGGAAAGGGCCGGCTATGTGAAGGGGCCAGGCCTCGGCCTGCAGGCCCCCAGGGGAAGCCTCGGGAGCTCTGCGCCTGGTCTGGAAGGGCATTCCTGCGCAGAAAGGGAGTTAGGATTGGTGAGGGGTGGGAGCAGCTCATTCACAATGAGCAAAGGGAAAGGCAATGAGGACAAATTGAAGCGGATTGAGGAAAGGACAAAAGCAATTTGCATATATTATCCCTGTGATATGCAAAAGTCCTCTACATAGATGTTACTAGCTTCATTTTTACAAAAGATGAGGTGGTAGCATTGCTAAGGTACACGTGTTTTGTTTCAAAGCCATGCTCATTCTCCTCCATGAGAGAAGTCAATACCCAGAATCCTAGATTCACATCAAGACCAGGGCATAGCTTCAGATAATGACATCAAGAAGCATGAGGGTAAGTGTGAGGTAGTTCTCTGTATTGTTTTTTATTTTATTTTATTTTTTTGTGGTGCTGGGGATTGAACTCAGGGGCATTCTATCTTCCAGTTACACCACCAGATAGATTGTATTTTTTTATTTGGTAACAGGGTCTTACTAAGTTCCCGAGGCTGACTTTGAACCTGGAGTCCTCAATCCTCCTGTTTCAGCCTCCCAAGTACTGGGATTACAGGTGTGCAGCACTACACCTGGCTAGTTTTATGTATTTTTAATCATACTTTATAAATCTGGCTTTTATTGGTTCAATGTAGTCCACCCACACTGGGTTTTGTCTATTAAGGTTCATGCAGCATTAACATGTTCAAAACTTCCAAATAACTTGTAAGTTTGGAATGCCTTTTATCTAATATTTTGAATATTAACAATACCCTGTGTGTGTGTGTGTGTGTATGTGTGTGTGTGTGTGTGTTTTACTGGGATTGTACTCAAGGGTACTTGACCTCTGAGCTACACCCCCAGGCCTATTTTATTTTTTATTTTGAAACAGGATCTTACTGAAATTGCTAAGGGCCCCTGCTAAGTTGTTGAGACTGACTGTGAACCTTCAATCCTCCTGTCTCAGCCTCCCAAGTACTGGAATTACAGGCATGTGCCACCATGCCCAGCTTTAACAATACTTTTAACAGAACAACAACAATAAAAAAAATCAGGGAATTATATTTCTCCTCTACTTTCTGATGAAGAAATCATCCAAAGTAAAAGGAAAAGGACCAAAGTCTATATCTACTCTGCCCCATACAGTAGTCCCAGGCCTCATGTGTCTACTGAGCATTTAAAATGTGCCTAGTCTAGCTAGGCATGTGGTACACTTGCCCACTTCAGCAATTAGCAAGACCTTGGTTCAAAATAAAAAGTAAAAAGAGCTGAGGTATAACTCAGAGGTAGAATGAATCTGAGTTCAATCCTTAGTTAAAAAAAAAAAACAGAAGAATGTGCCTAGTCCAAATTGTGATATGATATAAATGTAAAATACACAGCAGAGTTCGAAGACTTAGTTTGTAAAAACATACAATATCTTGCTGATAATTTTATTTATTACACATTGAAGTTTCAGCATCTGGATATATTCAACTAAACAAGGTATATCAGTACAATTCATTTCATTTGTGTATTTTTGTGTTTTTCCACTTGGCTGATGGAAAACTTTAAATGACATACATGGTTTGCATTTGTGCCTCAATGAGACAGTGCTGGTATATATTATCATTAACCCTTTTTTTCTTGGGGTATACACCATGATATATTTCATATAGTTTTGTGTAACCTGTGTATCATTATGGAACAAGATGTGGCAATATCTGAAACTGTCTGTGGTGGCTTCCAAACTTAGAAGAATTTTACAAATAATAAGAGTTAACACAAAAATGCAACCTAAGCATGATGCTACTCCTAGGTAACTTGATGGAAATTTTGACTGGTATTCATGAATCCTTCCTTCACTCATTCATTTACTCCACGGGCATTAATGAGGGCTGCCTGGGAATGGTATCTATTACGTCAGCGTGTCCCAGACCTCAAGGACTCAACAAGTCCAAGAAACATAAGACATACTATCCAGTTGTTAAAACTTCTTTGACATAGATTACTTATAGGAAGTTACTCTCAGTACATAGCTTTTTTTTTTTTTTTGTGGTACCGGGGATTGAACCCAGGGGCGTCCTACCTCTGTGCTACACCCCCGGCCCTATTTTTTATGCTTTATTTTGAAACCGGGTCTCACGAAGTTGCGGAGGGCCTCACTAAGCAGAGAGAGAGAGAGAAACAGGGAGAGAGAGAGAGAGAGAGCTGAGGCTGGCCGCGAACCCGGATCCTCCGGTCTCCGCCTCCCAAAGTACTGAGATTACAAGCATGCGCCACCACGCCTGGCTAGTACATAGCTTTGAGGATCCATTTATGTATTTGTTAAAGTATAGGAGCTGCCTGATTTTTAATGTATCTGTATACTGTCCAGAAGGCCTCTCAAAGGAGGAAATAGATCCTGGCTTTTATTTTTCTATAAAAGGAAAATGTTCCCTAGACTTCAGAACAACAACAACAAAACTCCCTGAAATATATTTGGCTCTGTTAAGGGTTATGTAATATTTTAAAGAGTTTGTTGATGTCCAGTCTAGTATTGTGCTAAGGCTCGTTGTATCTTAAGGGTTGTTATTATAAATAAAACACCTAGTGATAAGGTTCTTATGAATACAGATGGTCTGTTATACCTCACCAGGTTCTTTGCCAAATTATGCTTCCACCTATTTCCTCATATCTGCATTTTCCCAATCTGTTCAGTGAAATAATTTTTTAGTATTACCATGAAAAGAAGAATTAAGAACATCCAGTATGATGGAGTGGATGGGTAAAAAATCCTTATGTCTAAATTTATTATTGAGAGACAGTAAATTATTTTCATTTAAAGGGTTTTTGTCATAAAATCTCGGGCTATAGTCCAAAGTAACCAAAGCACACATCATAGTCAGTTCTAGACATCAAAAGAAGTTACTACAGCCTAAAAATAAACATATGATACTTTCTTTGTCTGTTACAGAAAAGCTTCCAGTGTCCTCATGGGCAACAACTCCAAATACCGACTCCAGCCAAGGTAGATGTCAATTAAAATGCTAAATGGTCAAGACGAGACACTCAGTTTTACTTCTACTTGTAGTGGCAAAAACATGCAATCAGTATGAATTATCCCTTAATATTTAGGCATGTAAGTATTGTATTATAATTTCCTAAATAAAATTAAATCTGGGGCTGGAGGTGTAGCTCAAGTGGTGCAATGTTTGTCTAGCATGTGCAAAGCCCTGGGTTTGATCCCAGCACTACAAAAAATAAATAGAATCTGATAGAGACCTCATCTTCCTTGGCTTTGGAATTTCTCAAACACCATTGATTTGTTTTGTTTCGTTTTTGTTTTGAGGGGTGAGGTATGCTCTTGGGTTCTTGGAAAAACTCCTCTTTAACTCATTAGGGTATAAACTAGGTGATTAGGTCATGGGGGTGGAAACCCTCATGAATGGGTTTAGTACCCTTGTAGAAGAGGTCTGAGGGAGCTTGTTTGCCCCTTCCACCATATGAGGATACAGCCAGAAAGGGCCATCTGGGAGGAGGCAGTCCCATGGCCATCAGATTAACACAAGTCCAGAGCAAGAAGGTGGGAACTGGCCTGGGTGTAGGAGAGGCCATGGTGCTCTGCCCAGTAGAGGGTTTTACTATGGTGGGCTTGGTGCTTAACTAAGTCTAAGGCCTGGACTCAATTCCTTCTTCCTCACCCAAGCAGGAGGCATCTCTCCATGCTGCCTGGAGTTGGTGAAGGGGTGATTCTGGCACTCTTTCTTTTCTGCCTTCTTCAATGTATCTTACTATTTTGCTAAAAGCAGACTGTGGTTTTCACTTGATTTCTTTTTTAATGTAAAGTGTCTATACTTTTATTGGTGCATTGTAATTATGCATTATAGCGAGGTTCAAGGTGATACACGCATGCATGACACAGCACTTGGTGTGATCACTCGCATCCCACCTGCTCTTCCCTCCCTCCCTCTCCTGTTAGTGAGATTGATAGTGATACCTTCATTATGGATATAAAATCGTTTGTATTGTTTCCTTCCTTAATCTTCTCCCTTCCACTTCCCTCCCTGAATCCCCTTCCACTATTCTGTTTCTCTCCTCATTTATCTGAAGTCCCTTTTGTTTCCTATTTCACTCTAGCTTTCACATATGAGAAAATATAGGACCCTTGACTTTCTGAGACTGGCTGATCTCACTTAGCATAATATTCTCTAGTTCCATCCATTTTCCTGCAAATTACATAATTTTGTTTTTCTTTATGGAGGGATGAAATTCCATTGTGTGTTATATGCCACCTTTTCTTTATCCATTCATCTGTTGATGGACACCTGGGTTGGTTCTTTAATTTGGCTGTCATCTCACTGGGTTTCTTAGATCTTGTAAAGGTAGTTTGTGCTGGAATAGCTGTTCAAATTGATATTTCTGTGGGGAGACAATAAAGAGAAGTCTTACTCAACTGTTACCTTACCCCACCCCAGTTTATGAGGAATGGGCCCTCACCAGACCCTGGACCTCCTGGTACTTTGATCTTAAACTTCCCAGTTTCTAGAACAGTTATAAATAAGTTCTGCTGTGTATGAATTATCTAGTCTAGGTAATTTTGTCATGGCAGACTGAATACACTAAGACGTGATCCCTCTGAAAACATATTGCTCCACTTTTTGGTCTCCACTTCATGAGCATCCACTCAGCATGTCACCCGCTCTGTCATCTCCTGGAAATACTGTGGCAGCAGGATTCTTAGCTCTGCCATTTGGAAACCTTCTGCCCGTCTCTCATTTTGGTGAAAACAAATCTTTCCGGGCTTGTACTACTTTCTTATCCTTAAATCCTTCAAATCTCAGTATTTGTATCCATGAATTCTGAGACAATTCCATCTTATTCTTCATAGGCCCTTGAACTCTCAAATAAAGAATGGGGGTTTAAATGATTTATTTTTCAGAATAATAAAAGAAAATGAATTTTTAACTCCCCCCAGGATTAAGAAAATTATAGAGTCATTAAATTAGATGTCACAAATTGGCAGCTGTGGACAGACTGTGCCCACTGATGTATTTTGTTTGTTCTGCATTTTTATTGTTATTAAATTCAATTACTTACCAACATTTAAAACAATCCATATTTCTGGCTGTTCATGGAAAATCTGAAGATGTGGAATGTTGAAACCGTGGCTTCTGTTTCTCTAGGATTGGAACTGAGTAGAAGCTGTCATGTTTATGGTTAGGGTTAGGGAAAAGGTGCCGTTTCACCTTTCCTGCTCGTCCACATCACTCAGTTGCATTACCTGTCTAAACCATGCAGACATTTCCTCTGAGATGCTGTTTAGAGGAGAGAGGACTGACTCTTGTGTACGAAAAAGGAAAATAATTAATTTTGATTTTTTTGAGTGTCTACAAAGCCAAAATTAAGGTACAAATTAGTATCCTCTTCCTCCTTAAAGAAAAACCTCCAAAGAAAAACTGACATTAAAATTTTGTTAGCATTATGGAAGTATGTAAGAGATGTTAATAAATGAAAAGCCAAAGAATGGCACAATGATCCAAGTATGATGAGAGTCTGTACATTCCAGTCAAGGAAAACACTCCTACAAGAGACTGAAACGAAGAGCTTGAAACAGACACCAATTTATTTTCTGTCTGCTGAAAAACAAAAAAAAACATCAAGTAAAAATCCAAAGAAGATGATAATTTTAATAATAGGGAGACATATGGGAAGAAGTCATTTTAATTTTTCACTTAACTATTCTGAAGGAAGGGTTGCAGTGGTTTATCAGTGTTTCTCTTGTGTTGAAGCTCAGTCTGAATTATGCGTTGGGTCACAATTTGTTTGTCATCCAGTTCTCTTGTGATTTTATCATTATGGAAGGCAATGAGAAATACATATTAAATAGTCAGCACTTTGTACTGTTTAGTCAAGAAGGTTATTTAACATATATGCCAGGAGCTTTGCTTGGTTCTAGTACTTCAGAGATTAACAGGTCAAACTACCCTTAAATTTCATATATGGATGAGCCACTGACATCCACACACAAAAAAATCCTTGGAAATCATAATATTATGGAGTATTTGCTTCCATATATTTTGTCAACTGGTTATCAATAGCCTGACTAATAATCTTTCTTTCAATGATGTCAGAAATCAAGAACAAACAATTTAAAATAATTTGAGCTGGTTCTGGAGAATTTCCCTTCTATGATGATAATCTTCCAGGTAGAAAATGGCTTTGAAATATAGTGACTCACGGGAAATTGGTCCAGAAGCCCTTGTAAATTGCAGAGGAGGGTTTAATGTGATGCTTAAGTATTTGAGTGCTGGGAGAGTTCAGAGTTCTAGAATATTCCAAATGAGGAGAGGAAGTCAGGATACCACCCAGGAAGAATTTCTATGTAAGCATTTCTGATAAATTGCCTTAAAGAAATTTTAGAAGACACGGGTCTAAATCAACATTAACCTAAATTTCACATTTATAATTTTGTATTCTTTTTCTTAAAGAGCCCACCCTCACCCTTCATCATATTAGCTTCAGGCCTCACAGAACCGGGATCTGCCTTCCTGTGTGGACATTCATCCTGTGGGACTGAAGGAAAGAATGAGAAGAAATAAAGCTTTGTTGTTGTTGTGATTATGTTTAATGGGAAACAATACAGTAACTTATCCTGTGTGGAGACTTCTCTATGAATAAAAAGACATGTATTATCCTTCTAGGTAGAGAGCAGCTGCCCAGGCCTCTTGAGCCTCCTCCTTTGGGACACACGGCTATGGAGGTAGTGGAGACCCATCAGTCTGGAGAAGACCCTCCTTTGTCATTTTTAGTCTCTGACTCATTATCTCCCAGGACTCTGGTAACATGGCTGCCTACTAACCAGGTTCAAAGACCCTGGCTCAGCTAAGCATTCCTCCAGGACAGGGGAGAGAGTCAGAGGTCCCTTCTCAGGCATCCCCAGGGGTTCATATCCTCAACCTACTTGTAGGTAGTTTTGAGCCTAGGCCTTATCTGGGAACCATAATCAAGATAAAAGTGCCTGCATTTTATCAGGTGTAATACAATGGTTGTGCTGGAGTGCAAGAGGCTTTTTTTAATAGTTTAATGAATGATGAGAAAAGGTGTTATTTTAAACTCACAAACTAGGATGGCAGCCTCCATGTTTGTGTTCTGTTTTCCTTTCCCCATTTCAGTAACTTAGGGATGGTTTAGTGGCAGACCTGAAGCTGAGTATAAATCCCTTAGCATTATTAACTAACATATGGAGGAGGCCATGGTTTGGGGCTAACCTCCTGTGCCAGCTCCAGCAGACCAGAGCAAACCAGAATGGACTGACTCATGCCAGGTGCCACATAAACTGAAATCTGAAACTGGACAGTTAAAACCAAAACCCCCAACCCCAGGAGATTCGCAGCAGCTATCCACAAGGGGCCCGGTTTACCTGAGCAGGCACGCTAGGGAGGTTGCATCTGCTTTAACTCTACAAGGAAAGTAACTTTGAAATAACCAACCAATCTGCCTTTTGTTCCTTGTTTCTGCTTTCCTCTGCCCTTTCTATATATCCAACCTTCTCTGCTTGGCTCACGAGAACACTCATCCTATGCTATAGAATGAGGTGATGCTCAATTCTAGAATTGCAAATAAAGTCAATGAAGAGGTTTAAACTAAATTTGCTGTGATGTTTGCTTTTTGACACCATACTGACGAGAAGAAATATGGATGGTGCCAAATTGTTCATCATATGAAGGAGATAACAAATGCCCTGGAGGAGGCTTGCCTTTCCATCAGAATCTGGGGCAGGACCATCGACTATCTGGAGAGGGTACCTAGCCAACTGGTGACTAAATTTACTTCTGTGCCCAGGACAGAATTATCACTCCCATACAGTCATCCTTGGGAAAGCCTGTGATGCCAGAAATGCTGGTGGTAGTCAAGGGCATTGCATCGTTGATTAAATTAATTCCATGTCATAGGGTTACATGAAGACTTCTCATGTTACATGAAGACTTCACATTTCCTTCAGGCCCAGGGTAACCTGAAGATCACCTTTACACACTGAGAGCCACCAGCTTGCCTACTGGTCTTTCCACTGGAAAAGAAACTTCCGTTTTGATTTCATTATCTGAAAATCTGTTTCTGGAATGCTCTCCACAGATGCTGGGGTAACCACATCCCCTGGCATGAGAAGCAAAGTGGCACTAATTTTTGAAGGGGCTCAGTAACTTGATGGAGGAAGACCAAGCACAATAACAGAGTAAATGGGTGTTACTAAAGCCGAAAGAATAATAGCCATGGAAGCACACCATGCTAAAAGAATGGAAATTCTAAAGGAGGTAAGATTGCTGAAAGAAAACAAAAAGAACTTCTAGGAATAAAAAATTATAGAATTCCTTTCCTTGACTTCCCTGAAAGCACACTCTACTTACCATATACTGGATGTTTGTGTCCTTCCCAAATTCTTATGTTGGAATTCTAACCCTTGTGGGATGATATCTGGAAGTTGAGCATTTGGGAGGTAATTAGTGCAAGAGGGTGGTGCCCTCATGAAGAGGATTGGTGCCCTTATAAAAGTGACTTTAGAGCATTATTCTAGCCCTCTTTCTGCCTTGTGAGGGTAAACATGTAGATAGCGGTGTGTTACCCAGGAGTTCCTCACCAGAACCCAACCATTCTAGCACCCTGGTCTCAGACTTCTAGTCTCCAGAAGAGTGAGAAATATGTTTCTGCTGATGGATGCCACTCAGTCTGTGGTATTTTTGTTGTATCAGTCCAAACAGATGAATCTATTTTTATTTTTCCTTTTGTCTCTTCTTTTTTTATGTGCTTTTATTGGTGCATTATAGTCTCATCTCACAAAGGAAATCAAATTGACATTTACATACATGCACACAGCACTTGGTGCCCCCCTTCCCTCTCTCAACACAGAGTACTAAGATTGACATTGGTATGTCATATGTAAATATGGTCGATGGTAGAAATTCCACTAATGAACTTCATTCTTCCCCTTCCCCTTCCCTTAGATCAGTTCCCTGGCTCCACTGAGGCTTCTCCACTGTTGTCTGGAGGCCCTTTTGTATCCTCGTTGCTCCCTAGCCTGCGCATATTAGAGAAGACATATGACCCTTCTCTTTCTGTGATTGGCTGATCTCACTTAACATTATGTTCTCCAGGTCCTTCCATTTTCTTGTAAATGATGTTATTTTGTTCTTTTTTATTACTGAGTAGAATTCCATTGTGTGTATTTCCCATAATTTTGTGATCCATTCATCTGTTGATGGACACCCAGGTTGGTTCCATAATTTGGCCACTGTGAATTGTGCTGCTATGAACATGGGTATGCATATATTACTGTTGTTTTCTGGTTTCAATCCCTTTGGTATGATACCCAGTGGTGGTATAGCCGTATCATATAGTGGATCCATTCCCAGTTTTCTGAGGAATCTCCACACTGATCTCCATAGCGGCTGAACTAGTATACATTCCCACCAACAGTGTAGAAGAGTCCCTATTTCCTCACCAACATCCTCACCATCAACATCAACCCTACATCCTCACCAACATTTGTTGTTGTTTGACTTCTTAATGATTGCCATTCTAATTGGGGTCAGATGAAATCTTAGAGTATTTTGGATTTGCATCTCCCTGATTGCTAATGATGTTGAACATTTTTACATGTATCATTGGCCATTTGTATCTCTTCTTTCGTGAAGTGTCTATTCATTTCAGTTGCCCACTTCTTGATCAGATTATTTGTTTTTTTAGTGTAAAGTCTTTTAAGTTCTTTGTATATCCTAGATATTAGACCTCTGTTGGAGGGATAGCTTGCAAAGATCTTCTCCCATTCTGTAGGCTTTCTCTTTAGGCTCTTGGTGGTTTACTTTGATGAGCAAAAGCTTTGTAGTTTAATGCTATTCCACTTATTAATTCTTATTTTATTTTCCTGTGCTTTGGAGGTCTTGTTGATGAAGTTTCTACCTGTGCCCATATGTTGGAGTGTTGAACCAATGCCCTCCTCTAGTAATATCACAGTCTCTGGTCTAACTTCCAGGTCTTTGATCCATCTCGAGTTGACTCTTGTGCAGGGTGAGAGGTAAGGATTTAGTCCCATTTTTCTACAAGTAGATAACCAGTTGTCCCAGCACCATTTGTTGAAAAGACTGTCCTTTCTCCAGTGTATGTGTTTGGCACCTTTGTCGAAAATCAATTGGCTGTAAGTTTGTGGACTTATTTCCGTATCTTCTATTCTGTTCCACTGGTCTATGTGTCTGTTTTTGTGCCAATACCATGCTGATTTTATTGCTATAGCTCTATAGTATAACTTGAAGTCAGGGATTGTGATGCCTCCTGCATGGTTCTTATTGCTGAGAATTGCTTTGGCTATTCTGGGTCTTTTGTTTCTCCAGATGAAATTAATGACTGATTTTTCTAGATCTGCGCAGAATGATGTTGGTATTTTGATAGGGATTGTATTGACACTGTAGATCATTTTTGGCAGAATGGCCATTTTGATAATATTTATTCTGCGTATCCAAGAGCAGGGGAGATCTTTCCATCTTCTAAGATCTTTCATTTCTTTCTTCAGTGTTCTATAGTTTTCATTGTAGAGGTCTTTTACCTCTTTGGTTAAGTTTATTCCTAGGTATTTGATTGGTTTTGAGGTTATTGTGAATGGAATTGTTTTCTGGATTTTTTTCTCAGTGGATTCATGGTTGGCATATATGAAAGCTACTACTTTTCTTAGGTTGAGCTTGTATCCTGCTACTTTGCTGAATTTGTTAATTAGCTCTAGTAGACTTTTAGTTGAGTTCTTTGGGTCTTCTAGATATAGGATCATGTCATCTGTGAATAAAGATAATTTTAATTCTTCTTTTCCTATTTGAATTCCTTTGATATCCTTCTCCTGTCTTATTGCTCTGGCAAGAGTTTCAAGGACTATATTGAAAAGGAGTGGTGATAGTGGTCATCCTTGTCTTGTTCCTGATTTTAAGGGAAATTCTGGCAATTTTCCCCTGTTCAAAATGATGTTAGCTTTGGGTTTTTCATATATTGACTTAATGATGTTGAGGTATGTTCCTTTGATTCCAATTTTCTGAAGAGTTCTTTTTTCTTGTGGTACTAGGGATTGAACCCAGGGGCATTCAACCTCTGAGCTATACCCCCAGCCCTATTTTTTATTGTTTATTTTTGAAACAGGGTCTCACTGACTTGCAGAGGCCTCACTAAGTAGCTGAGGCTGGCTGCGAACCCGGATCCTCTGGTCTCAGCCTCCCAAGTACTGGGATTACAAGCATGCGCCACCATGCCCGGCTTCTGAAGAGTTCTTAACATGAATGGGTGTTGAATTTTGTCAAATGATTTTTCCGCATCTATTGAAATGATCATATGATTCTTGATTTTAGTTCAATTTATGTGGTGAATAAAATGTATTGCTTTGCATATGTTGAACCAGCCTTGTTTTCCTGGGATGAAACCAACTTGGTCTTGGTGTACAATTTTCTCAATATTGTTTTGAATGCGCATAGCTAGTATTTTATTTAGAATTTTTGCATCTATGTTCATTAATGATATTGGTCTGTAATTTTCTTTTCTTAAGGTATCTTTATTTGGCTTTGGTATTAATGTGATGTTGGCCTTGTAAAAGGAATTTGGAAGAATTCCATCTTTTTCAATTTCATGGAATACCTTGTGAAGTATTGGTTTTAGTTCTTCTGTAAAGGTTTTGTAAAATTCAGCTGGAAAACCATCTGGACCTGGACTTTTCTTTGATGGCAGAGTTTTTATTGCTGTTTCTATCTCTGTGCTTGCTATTGGTTGATTCAGGTGTTCGATATCCTCTTGGTTCAATTTAGGTAGGTTGTATGTGTCTAGAAATCTGTCAATTTCTTCCATGTTTTCCATTTTATTTGAATATAAGTTTTCAAAGTAGTTTCTTATGATCCTCTGGATTTCCCCACTATCTGTATTGATGTCCCCTTTTTCATTTCTGATTTTGGTAATTTGGGTTTATTCTCTCCTTCTTTTGGTTAGGTTAGCTAGTGGTTTGTCAATCTTGTTACTCTTTACAAAGAACCAGCTTCTTGTTTTGTTGATTCTTTGTATTGTTTTTTATTCTCTATTTCATTAATTTCCGCTCTGATTTTAGTTATCTCCTGCCTTCTACTAGCTTTGGGCTTCGACTGTTCCTGTTTTTCAAGATCCTTGAGGTGTGTCATTAGGTTGTTTATTTGGATGTTTTCTGTTTTTCTTATGTGGGCACTCAGTTCTATAAATTTTCCTCTTAACACTGACTTCAAAGTGTCCCATAGATTTTGGTACATCATGTCTCTATTTTCATTTAATTCCAGGAATTTTTTTATTTCTCTCCTTATTTCTTTTCTGATCCAGTCCTCGTTCAGAAGTATATCATTCAGTCTCCATGTACTTATGTGATTCCTTTTGGTCTTCCTGTTGTTAATTTCCAGTTTCATTCCGTTGTGATCTGAGAAGATGCAGGAATTATATCACATCTTTTGAATTTGCTAGTGCTTGCTTTGTGACCAAGGATGTGGTGTATTTTGGAGAATGTTCCGTGGGCAGCTGAGAAAAATGTGTATTCAGGTGTTGCTGGTTGAAATAATCTGTATGTGTCTATTAGATCCATTTGATCTATAATTTTCTTTAGGTTTGAAGAATCTTTATTCATCTTTGTCTGGAGGATCGATCAAGTGGCGTAAGTGGTGTGTTGAAGTCTCCCAATATTATTGTGTTTGGGTTTATTTGGGACCTGATGTCCTGAAGACTGTTTTATGAATGTGGGTGTGCCACATTTGGGGCATACATGTTTACTATTATTATATCTTCTTGTTGGATTGTTCCTTTTATTAGTAAGAAGTGACGTGCTTTGTCTCTTCTGATGTGTTTTAGCTTAAAGTCTGTTTTGTCAGATATAAGCATTGCTACCCCTTGTTATTTTCGATCTCTGCATGGTATCTTTTTCCATCCTTTCACCTTTAGCATATGAGTATCTTTGGCTAGAAGGTGAGTTTCTTGTAAGCAGCATATAGATGGGTTTTGCTTTTTAATCCACATTGCCAGTTTAATTGCCTTTTAATTGGGGAGTTGAGTCCTTTGACATTCAATGTTATTATTGAGATATGATTTTTGTTTCCTATCATTTTGAGTTCTATTTTCTGTTTGCTGTAGTGACAAATCTCCTTGTTTAACTGTCTACCTGGTGGAGTTCACCTCTCCTGTGGTTCTGAAAATTTCTTGTTTTTCCTTCTTTGTGATTTATTTCTTTTAGGGTTTTCTCTAGTGTTGGCTTGGTCCTGATGAATTCTTTAAGTGTTTGCTTATCATGGAACATTTTTATTTCTCCATCAGTTTTAAATGATAGCTTTGCTGGATATATCAGTCTTGGTTGGAAGTTGTTTTCTTCCAGGGTCCGGAGTACTTCATACCAATCCCTCCTGGCATTCCTGACTTGAGTTGAGAAGTCTGGGGTGATTTTTATTGTTTTGCCCCTGTATGTCACTCGTTCTTTTGTTCTTGCTGCTTTTAAGATTCTTTCTTTGGCCTCTATGTTAGTCATTTTAATTATTACATGGCATGGGGAGGTCCTTCTTTGGTCCTGTCTTAATGGTGTTCTATATGTCTCTTGTATGTGAATGTCCAAATCATTTCCTATGTTCTGAAAATTCTCTGAGATTATTTCTTTGAAGAGGTTTCTAATACCGTTGGTCTGTGCTTCTAAACCTTCTTTAATGCCTTTTATCCTTAGGTTAGGACGTCTTGTATTGTCCTGTATTTCTTGGATGGTCAGGGTGTGTTGTAATATCTTCTGTATATTGTTGACTGTGTTTTCAGTTTTGAATGAACTGTCTTCCAGGAATGATGCCCTGTTTTCCATGTGGTCAAGCCTGATAGAGTTGGATTCTATTGCAGTCTTTAATTCTTGTATTGACTCTTCATTCCATTCAGAGTTTCTTTCTGATTCTTTCTTAGAGCCTCAATTTCCTCCTTCATCTCCTTTACACTTTCTTTGAAGCCTTTCATCATTCTGAAGATCAAATTTCAGAATTCTCCATCTTGCATTCCCTGCAGGTCAGTATCAGTAATCTTACTTGATGCATTGTGTTTCTTGTTTCTTCATTCTCATATTTTCGGTGTTTTCAATTTTGTGTTTCTGTTGCCTCCACATCATCTTCCTTTCTGTGTATAAGACCTCTTGATGGTCCCTGTGGACCCAATTGGTTCAGTACGCTGTAGGCTGTGGTTCCCTCCCGTCTAGTTGACTGGGGTGTGGTGTGTGTTTGTGTGTGTGGAGAGGGGAGTATGTGGGCTCCGGGGTCTTGGGTGGTGGCGCCTGGGGGTGCACGGGCACTGAGGCACAGTGCAGAAAATCACACGCAGGCCCAGGAGAGGAGCACAGAGGGTCCTGCGGGTTGCGGCGCCCTGGACTTGTGGGATCCTAGGCACAGGTGGATGGCTGCACATTCTGGGGGGAGGGGCAGCACAGGGGGCGTGCCGGATTGGAGGCGCAGCGTGGACAGTCACGCGGTCTCTGGGGATGACGCCGGGTGCGCACCCGGTTGGAGGCGCGGTGCAGACAGTCGCATGGACTGAGGTGGGGTGCAGCCCGGGTGTGCGGCGCCCAGTGCGTGCCTGGTAGAAGTCATGGTTCGGATGGTCGTGCAGTCTCTGGGGAGGGGTGGGGCGGCACTGGGTGCATGCCCGGTCAGAGGCGTGTCTCCCACAGTCGCGCCATCTCCGGGGAGGAGGAGTGGCGCTGGGTGCGTGCAGATTCAGAGCACAGTGTGGATGGTCGCTCGGTCTCTGGGGGCGATGCCGGAGGGCACGGTGGTCTGAGGTGCGGGTGTTGGGGATCGCACGGGCTCATAGCACGGTGGGGGGGAGGTGCATGGCTCTGGCAGGAGCCCATGCTAGGGCAGCCTTTGGAGGGTGTTCAGGATCTGCTATTGGGATGGCCCCACCACTCACATAATTCTGCTCTGGTTCCTCACCCCAATTTGCTGGTGTGGGGGGGTTATTAGCCAGGGCTGTAGGGTCCAGGGGAAGATGGTTCCTTTCCTATCTTGCTGATACCGGATTGCAGTTTTCTGTGGGTTTCTGTGGCTCGTAGACTCTGTGTCTGTGTATAGTCATACTCAGGTTACTGGATATTGGGTTTTGGTTCTTCTATGGATGTGCGATGTTGTTCAGTTCTGAGCCCCAGAGGCGATTTTGAGGCAGGCTCATTTAGGGGCCCCTATTCTGTCGCCATCTTGGATCTTACCTCCTTTTTTCTCTTCTTCTCAATATCTTTCAGTGGACTCTGTTCTTCAAGAGCTCAAACCTTTGTTGTCTTCTTTGTCTCCATCACCTCCTCTATGCAACTCACCTGTAGGTCAACTACTCCCAAACTGATAGACTCAGCTTAAACCCTTCTCTCCAATTCCAGGTTTATATGCCTGAAGAAGGCAGAGGAGTGACTCTCCTAAAGATGTACCTGCTTTAATCCTTGGAACCTGTGACTATGTTACCATTAAGGATTTTGAGATGGAGAGATCATTCCGGATGATTCAGGTGCACCCAAATGTAATCATATGTGTTCTTAAAACTGGAAAAGGAGGTCAGAGGAAAGAGGTCATTAGATATGAAATGGAAGAAGGAGGAGACAAATTTGAAACATGAAGACTCCACCTACCATTACTGGCTTTGACACTGGAGAATGGGTGAGAAAAACCAAGGGATGCGGCTAGCCTCTAGAATTTGGGAATAGCCCTCAGTTGACAGCCAACAAAAATACAGAGATATTAGTTCTACAGCTGCAAAAACTGGATTCTGCAGTGCCCCAAATTAGCAGGAAACTGCTTTTCTCAGAAATTCCTTTAGGTTAGTTCAGTAAGACCCATCTTGGACTTCTCACCTACAGAACCATAGATAATAAATTTGTGTTGTAAATCATTAAGTTTATAGTAATTTGTTATAGCCACCATAGAAAATATCCACTGCCAACTTGACATCTCTACTTAAATATTCAATAGACACTTTAAACTCAGCATGACCAAAATTGAGTTCTTATTCTTCCTTCACAATACCTGCTCCACCTACGACTTGCATATCTCAGTTAATGACAACTTCATTTTTCTAATTACTCAGGTCAAAAACCTTCGAGTCCTACTCAACTCTTTTTTATCTTTCACACAGTCTATAATCAGTCTGCCAGATAATCATGTGAATTCTACCCAGAATATGTTTATGTCTCACCTTTGCTAATGTCATTTCTCTGGTCCTAGCTATCGTTATCTTTCACCTGAATTACAATAACCTCCCTGTGGGTCTCCCTCTTTCCATACTTCACCTCTAGAGTCTGCTGGCAACAGAGTAAACAGTGAGCCTATTAAAACATTTGTCATATCATATCATTGCTCTGCCCCAAATCCTGCAATAGTTCCCCATTTTGCTAAGAATAGAGGGGGCTACCAGCCGCTAGAGGGGGCTACCAGCCCTAGATGACCTGCTCCACCCTTCCCCACTATTAATGATTTTATGTCCAATGATACTTCCTGTTCTCACTGTTCTCCAACCACATTGATACCCAAACAGATGCTTTCTCATCTTACAGTCAAGGTCACTTGTTTTCTCAGGCTGGAAAGCTGTCCCCCAGATATCAGCGTGGCTAACTACCTCATCTCCTTTACATTCTTCCTCAAATCTCAGTCCCACAGTGAGGATCACTCTGCTTACTTAATACAACCATCAACTCCTGCCTTCTTGAATTTTTTTTCTCTCTCCCTTAATTTTTCCTTCTCTTCCAAAGCACTTCCCACTTACTGTTATATAATTAACTTAATTATTATGCTTATTATTGATTTCTATCTTTCTCCACTAAATTATAAGCTTTGCATAGGTATGAATAGTTATATCTTTTATTCATTGATATATCCCAAGACCTTACACCAATGCCAGGAACACCATAGGTTCTCAGTAGCTATTTGTTAAATGAATATGTGATTAAAAAACAGTGGAGAAGGCAGGGGTGGTGGTGCACACCTGTAATTCCAGTACTTGGGTGGCTGAGATAGGAGGCTTGCAGGTTTGAGGCCAACCTCAACAATTTAGCGAGACCCTGTTTCAAAATAAAAGATAAAAAGGGCTGGGGGTGTATTTCAGAGTTAGAACACCTCTTCTTTTCAATCTCCAGTATAGTATCACAAAAACAAAACAAAATTAAGTGGAGAAAATTAAAAGAGAATAGACCATGCTATAATACCAGGAAATGGAAATCATGATTTAAAAGATAAGAGATAAAGGAGCTAGGAGTTTAGCATGCAAATAATAGTAAGTTTAAAAGGAGAAAAAAAGAACAGATGGAGGGAAAGCAATAACTCATAAAATAACAGGAAGAAAAAAATAATCCAAGCTGAAAAGATTTGTTTTTAGATCAAATGTCTTAATGAGCACCTTTAATCTTTTGAGAGGATTTGACAGACCAAATAGCCAAAGTATAAGTAAACATATAAAGAATTTGAGTACTAAATTAACATATATATATGTTTTATATATATATATATATATATATATATATATATATATACACCTATCCATGTCTAGTTCTGTATCCTACACACAGAGAATACCTAGTCATTCTTTCCTTATGGCTTTGAGACACTTAGAACAATTACTTATGGATTTGGGAAGAGCTTATTGATTATTGTTATAATGGGGTGTGATGGGGGTGAGGTACAGATTTAGGAGTCTTGTTCTCTCTGGCTTGGATCTGTTCACTCACTATGTAAATTTAGTCAAACTACTTAACCTTTCTAAGCCTGGTTTACTGTAAGAGCAGGGTAAAGCCTATTTGGCAGAACGATAATGAGTCAATACTTATGCAAGATCTAACCCAGTGCCTGGCACAGTTTTAGCAGTTAGTAAGTAGTAATATTGTTATAATTGGGATTCGGGATGCTAGGGAATTTAGGCAATATATATGGAGACCATATATGGATGTCTCCATTCCTTTTATTGACTTAACTCTGAAAATAATTTTTACAGAGGATTCCCAGTGGAAGGCAGCAAGAAATCTTGGTAAACAAGACATAAGAAAAAACATTTGAGCTCTAAAAATTGGCTAATAATCATCATCGATGAAGCAAATCTTAAATAAGTACCTTTGCATAACATGCATTTAAAATTATCTATCAGTGATGATTTGGAATGTTTTATAATGTACTAATTCCACATTATTGCCACAGTAGTGAAATTAGAGCATTTAATATTCATTTCAAATAATGTACTAATAATCTGTCAGGAAGCGACTTGAATAATGGGAAAACTAAGGTTGAAACTGTCTTTGAGGGCATTAAGTATCCTTAGTCAAAGCACTTGAAGCTATACTAAATAGTTTCATAATTATTTAATGGCTCTAATTTGCTTTTTTTAAAAAAAATAGCTGTGCATTAATGCAACTGACTGAAGTGAATTCTTAGTTATTAGCACAAAGACAAAAGGTAAGAAATGTGAACAAGTCAGAAAATTTCAGGGAGACTGTGGTATCACAGATGTGCCTTCTCCAAAAGCAGTGACTCATATACCACACTGCATTGGGAAGTGCAGGGGAAGCAGCGTAGGGCGTGGGGATTGCTTTGCTCACCTCGGTAGCCCCAGCACCAAGGCCTGGAGGGAGGCAATTGGGCACTGGAGAAAGACTTGCTCATGGTATGCATAATGAAAGAATGAAGAATAGGAAAAGCCTAACCACAGAGCTGAAGGTCCTATCAGCAAAACTCCTTCTCCAACCCTCTCTCTTTTCTCACCAGACCATAATTGATTTTCCAGATGAATCTCAACTCTATCAGCAGGGTCTCTGCGACTTGCTTAATGCACGTTTTTCCCTGTACCGTGTTCCTTGAGCTCCCATATATAGCAGGTACATCAGCATTTTAAAGAGACACAAATATATGAAGCCAAAGGAGAGAGTTATGTGAGGATTTCTGCATTTTCTAGAGGGCTCATTCAGAAAGATGTGCTTGAACGGGCTGCCTTCCATCTCACACCACCACTGGGCACATCATCTGTTTATAGCAGCTGCCCCAAAGGATAAGTGCATTAAAATTCCCATAAGAAACCTTTCTCAGTATTGCTAAGAAATGTTCTTTTTAAATCTTCAGAGATAGATAATCTCTGAATGAATACCCAATTTTATATGATATTTGTTTATATAAAATAGTACCCAGTAATGCAAGTTGCTTCGTCTAGGTCTGTGTAAGGAGGAGCACCTTGCAGATTTAAGGAGCAGCTTTGCTAATTATCAGTTTTGCAAGTTTGCTGTTATTTGAGATAGTTCCTCCTATAACCAGCTTGGTTTAATCCTGATCCCACGAAGCAGCTGTCTTTCCTAAGCTTCACCTATTTTGATTTGCCAAATGCCTTTCTTAATCATCTGGTGCTACCAGATGTCAGAATTCCCTGCTGCTATCTCAAGTACTGATAGTCTTTCACTTGTGGTAAATATAGCTCATGTTGATTCAGTTGGCTTATGCTCTGAACAGCTGGATGAGTATCAAGGGGCTTGGGAAAGAGGCTGAACACGTACTGAAGAGTCCTAAGAGACTTGGTCACAGCTGGAAGGTGGAGTGACTGAAAGAGCCCATATAACCACAAAGCTTGCATCTTATGCAAAATTTCCCTGTGAAGTAGAATCCTTTTCTCCCGATTTACAGATATCCTTTGTACTTACGATGTGCTATGTAGAAGTCTAACATACATCTTCTGTGTCCCTTCATTTTAAATTACTGCTATGGAAATGCTCACCGCAACCCTTTTTCTTCTTAACAAGATTTGACTGGATCATTTACCACTCCTGTGTTTTCCATGTGTGGTTTTAGATGACCTGCATCCAAATCCCCCAGGGTGACCATGAAAATAGGCAGATTCCAGGGCTCCTCCCAGATTATCTAGATCAAAATCCAAGTCCCAAGAACCTACATTTTAAGAAGTTTCCTGGGTTTGAGCTTCATGTAAAAACTATACATATAAATTAAGTTCTGGGAAGCTAGGATTCATGTCTATTTTGTGTCCTATGGTACATTCAGCATTTAACAACACACCTGGCAGGCAACAGTGCTTTATTTTTTAAATAAAACATCCAACTAATTCTCAATATGCTCTTCATTTTGTTTTTGATAATCTTTCTAAATAATGGAATGATAAATGTACTATATTCTGTAAAGTAAAAGACAATCTTGTTTTATAGATTTATTTTCAACTTTTGCAAAATGATTGCTGAGAACAGCTTATCTTGCTTGCCAAGAGCCTATTTATACAAGTGTTTTGCAATTTACATCACTGGGCAACTCTCTAGCCACAATGGCTTTGCTGCCATAACGTTGGAAATGGAGAGAAGGTCAGTGTCGAGTGTCTTCTGAGTTACTGAGAAACCAAAGACACAGTTCCCCAAAGTGAGAGATGCTTGCTGCCACCCTACAAAAAGCAAGGTTGTCCAAAGGGACATGTGAATAGCAAATAATTCTTCTGCAAGAACAGAACAAGTTGAGACTTTCAAATCAGTACCTCATAGAATTCAATAGCTAATGAAGGACTGTTTTCCAGAAAAAGAATCTAGAAGAGAATAGCAGTGGCAGTGTTAAAATCCCAAAGACAAGGCTAAATAAAGAGAGGCTTGTGGACGTTCCCTAATAAGATTAATTTGGCACTATTTCAAACTAATATTCTTGAAATTCTAAAAGTGTCATGCATTGAGCACTTATGTATGCCAGACTGTCTTCTATATATTTTACGTGTCTTACTTCATTAAACCCTTTTAATATGCCTATACAGAATGCACTGTTGGTGCAGGCCTGTAATCTCAGTACTTGGAAGTCTGAGATAGGAGGATCGCAGGTTTGAGGCCAGCCTCAGCAACTTAGAGAGACCCTGTTTCAAAATAAGAAGGGGATGGGGGTGTAGCTCGGAGGTAGAATGCACCAGGGTTCAAGCAGGTACTCGGAGTCCTGCTGCTTCTGGGAAGGGCAGAGATCAAGTTGCCAGGGAAATGGTTCTAATGCCTGTTGCCCTCGGAACCAAACTGCAGCCCGCAGCTCCTTTGCTTCCCCCTTCTGCAATCATCTGCTACTCCAGCACACTTCTGTTTTGTTTTTTTGGTGGGATCCAGGACTCCTCTACCAATTTCCCCAATGGGCTTTCGGCAGCATTCCTTTCATTAGGCTTACTATACTCGGAGGTGGCTTCTGGGAAATTCAATCTTCTCTATTTCCTAAAATTGCCAAGTGATGCTTCCATGAACCTTATAGTGTAGTGCTCTCTGCTGGATTAGAGAGCAGCCCAGAAAACAAGCAAAACAAAGGATGTTTAAAGCTATTCCCTTTCATAGTCGAGGCAAGCCTCACACATCTTGATGAAAGGCCCTATTCCTAATGGGTAACAAGGAATACTAAATTGAACTCCTCTTGCTGCTTCCCTGCCTGCCTCACAAGAGGATAGAGTTACCTTGGGTTGATGTGGTTGCAGAACATTAGCACAGTTAGTTTTGTTTCCTTCTAATCAGCCTACTTAGTTAGAAGTTCACTGCAGAGAATCCCCAAGTGTTGATGTCCTCAGATGTACCAAAGAGAAGATGGCCAAGCAGAAAAGCTTCCACTAGCCTCTAGCATGCACATCTAATGTTCTGAGGCATAGTGATTATGCAATGCGCAATTGGCAAACAGATTTTATATTTGCAATATAATAGACCCGAAGGAACTTCAAGTAGCTCCAATTTTAAACATGTTTTTCAGTGTCAATATATGCGTCCCTGGCATTTCCCATCTGCTCCAAGATATATCTGAAAAAATTGTACCTTACCAAAAAGGAAGTTGGTTTTCTGGGAAAACACAGTTCCACAGAAACTATAGAACTTTTTTGAAATGACAAACTCATACTTCAGAGTCTTAATCTGATAATTTGATTCTCCTAGCAGAATCTATTTACCATACATATTTCTCATTATGAAAGCCAACCACGTGTATTTGAAAAGTGGCAAGCGGTTACATCTTGTTTGGGTGTTTAGTCTTTAGCTTCTTGGGGACTGTAGGCAATATCCAGTAATAATATACTTAGAACTGTGTCCAGTACCATTGCTGAAATTTTGGATGACTTTATTCTGAGAATTAATTTTTATATACTAACTAGAAGGACCGGTAGTAGAGACACCAGAGAATTATGATGCATCTTGTTTTAAGTGATACTGAAGACCCACTATTTTATGATTTCTGGGGTTACTATTATTGAATTGAGTTAGATAAAGTACAGTCCCAGCTTCTTTTTTTTTTTTTGCGGTATCGGGGATTGAACCCAGGGGCGTTCTACCTCCGCGCTACACCCCCGGTCCTATTTTTTATACTTTATTTTGAAACCGGGTCTCACGAGGTTGCGGAGGGCCTCACTAAGTAGAGAGAGAGAGAGAGAGAGAGAGAGAGCTGAGGCTGGCCGCGAACCTGGATCCTCCAGTCTCCGCCTCCCAAAGTACTGGAATTACAAGCTTGCGCCACCACACCTGGCCAGTCCCAGCTTCTAAGGAGTTCATGATCTAGCAAGAAGAACAGACTTGTATAAGTGAAAAGGTTAAAGGGGAGATCAAAGAAAGCTTCATGAGGGAAGTGGCACTTAATAGGGCTTTGAAGAATGAGTTTATGTACTCTAGGTAGACCTAAGGAAGAAAGAAGAGGGAGAGAAACATCTCAGGTCGAGGAATAGCCCACGGGAATCACAGAAATGTGAGCCGTGGAGCCCAGTAGAGCTGAGCCCAAGGGGACTTGTGATGGGGGTCCAGAGGAAGTCCAGAGAAGGGACTCTGAGGGGTCCCGAAAGCCATGCAAATGAATTCAGCCTTTACCTGTAGGCAGTGGAGGAATGATGGAGATTTTTGATCGGTAGAGTCACATGGCCACATCAGGGTTTTAGAATTTTACTCTGGTATCACTGGGAAGCAGAACTTCTGGTGGTCACATTGGAGGCAGGGTGAGCAGTTGAGGGATTATTGGAATATTTTAGGTGAGGGACAATGTTGGACAGAAGAAAAGCTATAGTAAGCTAGGTAAGGTGGTATATACCTGTAATCCCAGCTGTTCAGGAGGCTGAGGCAGGGGGATTGCAAGTTTGAGGCCAGCCTGGGCAACTTAGGGAGACCCCATCTCAAAATAATTATATATATATATACACACACACAAAGGATTGAGGATGTAGCTCAGTGGTAGAGTATTCCTAGGTACAATTCCCAATACCTCAAGAAACAAACAACAACAACATATTTTAGTAATAAGAAAGGAAAAGGGAAGAAGATATGCTTGAGATAGTTAATTCCAGTTTCTTTTTTTGGGGGGGGGTACTGGGGATTGAACGCAGGGGCGTTCTACCTCCACGCTACGCCCCCGGCCCTATTTTTTATACCTCATTTTGAAACCGGGTCTCACGAAGTTGCGGAGGGCCTCACTAAGGAGAGAGAGAGAGAGACAGGGAGAGAGAGAGAGAGCTGAGGCTGGCCGTGAACCCAGATCCTCCGGTCTCCGCCTCCCAAAGTACAGGGATTACAAGCGTGCGCCACCACGCCCGACTTTAATTCCAGTTTCTTAAATCAGTAGCTATTCAAGTTTTTTCTTTCACCACCCAAGAAAACTTATGTGAAATATATAAAATGTAAAAGCTGTATTTTGTTAATAAATGTGTATGTAAGTTCAGGCATGCATTTATTTATAAGTTTAATTAGTAAAAGTCAACATAGCTTGTTTATTAAAGACATTTAATAATAAAGTCTGTGGTTAGAGATGAGAATTGCTGCACTTTATCAGCATTAACATATGATTTATTTAATATTTTTATTGCCTGTACTGGATTCATACAAATAAATAGTTATAAAGGGATAAGTGGTTATTTTTTATAAAGACATCACTTAAAAATATCAGGTCCTTCTCAATTGCATTGATTTGGAAACTTGAAATAATAGTATTCAGCTGGGCATGGTGGCACACGCTTATAATCCTAGTACTTGTGAGGCTGAGACAGGAGGATTGCAGGTTCATGACCAGCCTCAGCTATTTAGTGAGGCCTTCCACAACTTAGTGAGACCCTGTTTCGAAATGAAGAATAAAAAATAGGGCTGGGGGTGTGGCTCGGACGTAGAATGCCCCTGGGTTCAATCCCCAGTACTGCAAAAAAAAAAAAGAAAGAAATAACAATATTCAAAAGTTTATGTCAAAATGTTATCACCAGTAGTATTTAGTGATGTTTGCATTCCCTGTAATAAGTGTGAAAGTCTGCAAAGGAGCGCCTGAAATGTGAAGGTATTAGATTACCTGTGATGTCATATTATTGTGATGCGGTGTCTTGTGCACAACTTGTTATTGCACAACTTGTTTTTTTGACCAGGAAAAGCACATTCCTGAACTAGTGTTCCTAAGTCTTGCCAGCAGTTGTTTGAGAGTGACACATGTATGTTTCAGCCACAGAATCTCTTGTCTTCTATATGAGAAGACATGTGCAGGTCTGATTTCTAATAAAGACTAATGAAGAACTGTCCCCTTCCTCATCTGTGCTCATTGAGTCTGGAGTGATTTCAGTGACTGATATTTTGACAAAGTACCCTAGGTGATCCTACTATGAAGTCAGTGGTGGAAAGTCCAGTTCTATCTGGCAGTCCTTATAGAACAAGCATTATGGATCTCTGCACTAGGAGAGCAAAAGGAAGACTAATTCTATCGATTGCATTAAATGCTAAAAACAAAAAGAGAGGGCGGGAGGGAGGAAGAGAGAGAGAGAGAGAGAGAGTGAGAGAGAGAGAGAGAGAGAGAGAGAGTGTGTGTG
>PVJS01028728.1:0-25303 GCA_004027185.1 Glis glis | reverse complement strand
GTCAGGGTTCACTAGATCAACAGAATTCACAGAATGAAGAAAGGAAGGGGGGAAAAAGGGTTTATTAGATTGGCTCACAATGTAGTCCTGGGTTTCTACTGCACGTGAAGAATCAGAGGAATCAGTAGCTGGTCGGGCAGTCTAAGAGCTGGAGCCTTATGATTGAAGCAACCACCAATTCAGTCCAGTCCAAGATGTGAAGATAAGGAAGCTCTTCAGAGAAACGATGGTGAAGTTTCAGCTCGAAGGCTGGAGGCCGACGATCTCAGACGAGAGCAGAAGATCAAGAAGCTCTTCAAGGAAACGGCAGAGTTGAAGACTGACGATCTCAGATGAGAGCAAACGCGTTTTCTTCAGGAAGAGTCACGGCTCACTCTACGGGGCTTTCTCCTTCCTTTTATCCAAGTCCTGCACCTATCAGAACCCTGCTACCCACATCCAGGGCAGGACTTCTGGTTCAATCTGCTGTTACACAACCAAAGTCACATGATCTCAGGAGGGTCAGGTTGACAAACCAGACCAACTATCACAGCACCACCACCCCCAACTGCCCTATTTGTTTTTGACTATTGCCTTCTTACTGTTAACACCTGCATTTTATGATACAATCTTTGTCTGACAATATTGTATCCTGTGGTATCCTACATGAGTGACATTTCAAGATGATTGGGGATTGCATCAAATATTTTATTCCCTGAACAAATATTTTTTGAACACCTACCATGGAGGACAGAACAGTGTTTGGACTTAAGTCTATAAGACAAATAGAAAAGCAACTTCTTGAATGAATATTCACTAGAGATGAAATATGAATGATGAGATTAACTTTCACTGAAGCCTTAGGCTCTGTCCACGGTGACTATAATGTGGCTGTGCTGTGTGGCTCCCACAACATCCACCCACCCTCAATTTCTACTTTTACTTTACTGAGGGCCAGGAGAGAAACTAAATGCAGTAAGGGTTTTCCATAAGCACAGACACAGACGATTCTAAGTGTGATCCTATAGCGTGTGCATGTTTCAGCCTGTAAGGAACCTGTGTTAGCCCCTAACCATGTCCCCAGTACTTCACGTAGCCCTCTGCATAAAGGAGCGGTACGACAACTAAAAAAGTATCTGTAAATATTTATTTGCATGTAAGCATGGCCAGCCAATTGTGATTGTCACTTAAAAACGAAGGATACACTTAATGCAGAAGGCCAAATTCTGTCCCCTGCCTTTCTCCATACTATAAAGAAGTCAGAAAATTAACTTCTCATATTCTAAGCATTACTTTCTCCCACTAGAATGTTTGGAAAACACTGCAGAATTCAGTATCCCTAATTTTATTCTTTGTCACTTTTGTTTTCATGGTTTTAATTTTTTAAAAGATTTTCTGAGTTTAAAATGGCCTATATAGAATTCATTGAAAATTTCATTAGCCTCTGGGAAAAAAAATAGAGTTCATAAATTAAACTTTTCTTTCTCAGTAAGGAGCCATCAGGGGAAATTATCATTTCCTTTTGCTTCACCCCCCCTTCCCTTTCCACCACGGAAAAATGAAAAGAAATTCATAATTGGGGCCTGGAATATTCCATCTGTTCTGAGGTCACTAAGTTCTGTTTCTCTCAAGAGTTCTAAATCAGACTCTATTCGTCTGCTTCCAAATCCCAGCCCTGAGACTAGAGACCCCAAAATGGGTAATACCACTGAGAAAATAATTGCAGGTAAATGATTTATTTTTTCCTGGTCTAATAAAACCATGGAGACTAAATACTAAAATTCTTAAAAAACATTAAACCAAAGCCAGAGAATAACTAAGGGAACAACAGGCAATTTATAAAGGAGCAAAAACTGGAGAGACACAAATGGTACAGAAAGCTAAAGCTGAAAGGGACTTTGAAAGTAACCCCATAACTTTATTTTACCAGTTAAGTAAGCTGAGACTCAAAGCTAAATGGCACAATTAGAAGTATTGAGCTATCGAAGGCAATTCATGGCTTGTCCAAGGTTCTCCTCTCTCTACCCACCAACCCTCGAGTGGATTCCTGTATCTCTTAAAGTTTGTTCCTTTGTAAGCACAGTTCCCAGAAAGGTGTTCTAGCCCCTGGAACATTCTGTAGGCAAATGAGTTTGGGGTACATGCCATAGAGTCCCCTGAGAGATTCACCGTCCTCACCAGCATTTTAAAGGCTGCGGAAATACTGCAGCTAGCAAGGTCTTTGGCTTTGTTCAGTACCGTTCTTCCTTGTAGCACCTAGGTACACTTAGCAGGGATCGGGGGAGCTTTTGTAATATGTGGGATATACATGAAATATTGATAGACTATGAAGTTTTGAATATTGGAGGAGCCAGAGATTTAATTTGAAAGAAAATGAAAATGTACTAGAACCTCCCCTCAGTAACTGCAGGGGATTGTTTCCAAGACCCCCCACAGGTACCAACATACAGAGATGCCCAAGCCCCTCATACAGAATGGCATAGTATATGCATAGCCTATGTACATCCTCCCCTATCGTGTGTGTGTGTGTGTGTGTGTGTGTGTGTGTGTGTGTTTGTGTGTGTGTGTGTATGTGTGTGTGTTAATTACTGGGGACTAAACCCAGGGGGGCATTCTACCTCTTATTTTTTTTTATTTTGAAACGGAGTCTCACTAAGTCACTGACAGCCTTCCTAAGTTGCTGAGACTGGCCTCAAACTTACAATCCTGTCTCAGCCTCCCAAGTACTAGGATTACAGGCATGTGCCACCATGCCCAGCTTTCCCTATACTTTAAAACATCTTTGGATTACTTATAATACCTAATACAATGTAAATTCCATGTAGATAGTTGTTATACTGTATTGTTTAGGGAATAAAAAAAGGTCTATACCTGTTCTCTGCAAACAAACATCATAGGCCTATTTCTTCTGCAGTTGGTAGAATCTGTGGATGTAGAACCTGCAGATACAAAGGTCTGTCTGTATTTTCTTAGTGTCATTAGGGAAAAAGTATTATCTGGCAAAAAATATTTTGTGCTTTAAAACCAATGCTAAAAGGGATTAGTTATTTTTATACTGATTTGCTACTAATATTGTTGCCAACATCAATTTTATTAAACTCAGAGTGCTTAAATTAAGTACATTATACCTTCTCTTTGTCTTCCAGGACACTGTAATTTATGAACGGCTTGCAGAGACTTCAAAATACAAAGAAATTACCCTAAAACATTTAGAACAGTTTGCTACCGAAGGTGAGTGTAATGTGGCAATAAATCATGATTAAAATACAAAGAAATTATATACTTTGAGACCTTACAGATCTCACTGTTACTATTTTACTTGAGATTCCTAAAATGAGGTATCAATTATTGTGAGAACTTTGATTTTACTATGTCTTGTTCCTATACCATTTATTTTTCATATACTTCCCTGAGACTATATTTACTAAAATGTTGATTTTTCCCCATGTTTTAGGTGATAAGGCCTATAAATCTGTTTTACTTTTTAGAATTGATATGATTCACAGTTGAAATGTTTTACCTTGCATTTCAAACAATTCCTTAGAAAAAGAAACAAGGATCAAATAACAGATATTCTAAGCTGAAGAAGAAATAAACCTAGATGATGATTAAAATAGGTATTCAATGTAGTTACAACCCAAGGCTTTTTAATAAGCCCCTACCACATGCCAGGCTCTGGGTAAGTCCTGAGAATCCTGCTTAGCCCTGTCTCACTGTCCTCCTGAAATATATGATGTGTTAAACGAAACAGTACCTGGTCTCCAGAGATGATCTAGAGGAGATGAAAGGGAGCAGGGTTGTTAGACATTAGGGCCAGTTACTCCCAAGAATTTGCGGAGTCTTATCTCTAACTTGATAACAGTGGTCATAGTCGGATCTAAATCTCCAATCCCAGTCTTTACTCCTGTCTGTTTCAGCCAGAATGGTTGCCAACAGCACCAAGCCTGACCCTTGACTAAATCCTTTTTCCCTCCTAACCCAGGCTGAGAAAGATAGGAATGGTTTTAAAAACTCTAGGATAATAATGATAATAAAAATAGGCTTTGAAAATCAAGGACACAAAGGACCTTCTCCCCGTTCTCCAGGATGCAAGAGCACAGAAATATATGTGTCCATTGAGCTTGGATCCCTCCGCTGAGCCTGGCGAGTTCAACCCACCCAGGTTTTGTTTGGCTTGGTTTGATTGGGAGGAGATTCAAAGGCATCCTTCTCTGGTTATGATGTTACAGACACACTCGCGCTTAGACAGATTGGAGTTGGTTGGCCCCCACCTCCTCCCCATTCTTTCTGGATCTGGGCTGACTGACATTCCTACTCCATGGCTACCCTTAGATACGTTTTCTAGCCAAGTTCCCAAAGGAGAAAAACATGTCCTAACATGGCCCCACAGATTTAAGCTCCACTCTCAGTGATCCGGCTATAGATAACACGACTCCTTTCCTGGAAAGAGTCCTCTGGGTACTTGATGTCATATGTTCTTTGCCACTTGCTCGTGACATAGTCCCTTGAACATACTTTGACTTGAGATCAAGCGACTTCATGTCTGGCCCCTGTCATTCTGAGAGTTAAAGGGCCTTGAGCGAGGGTGCTGTCTTCCTAAGAACCTAGGTGACTGCTTCCTTGCCTGGCTGACAAGTGTTTTGGCCTCGCCCTTCTTCCAGCCCATCTACTCTTTTCTGGCTGAGGGTGCAGTGAGCTATGAGAGGGACTAGTGTTGAGCACTGGGGATAGAGCATAGCAAACATCAGCCTTGACTGCTTTTCCAGGGCCTGTCGATGGCTAGTCTCTTCTGCCACTATCCCTCAACTGTACTCAGACTCTTTTTTACAATAACCTTATGCTAAAGAGCAGTAATAAACATAGTCATGCATCCCAGGAAGAGGAAGGCTGCTCTCCCATAGACCCTATTGGGGTCTCTCTCTTTCCTCCTCGTAAGCATCTGTGAAGCCACCATGCTAAGTCAGCCACTGCGCCTGGGAGTGGGATTACAGATGTGAAGAGCTCTGGGCCCCTCTCTCCAGGAGCTTCCGTCTGATAGAGGAGATCCACAAGACACACTGTGTGAAGCATTATCGTTCACACCATAAGCGTGCTTCGGGAGGAGGGGGCTCCAAAAAGATGACATTAAAACCGAGTCTTAAAGTAGATGCAAGGCAGACAGTGAGAGGGTGTTGGGGAAAGTGGACTGAAGAAAAAGTGACCAGCAGGTGCAGAGAGCCTGGTGTGTAGGAAGCAAACGGCAGAGAATGAGGTTGAAGGCAGTTGATGAAATGTGTAGGAGCCTTACATTGCAGTTGGGATTTCATCCTGGGGAACAACTGGATGATTCCAAACAGAAGAACTTTATAAGATGAGGATTTTAGAAAAGTCACTGTAAGGCATGGAGGATGGATTAAAAGGGCTGGGAATCAGAAGTCTGGTGCAAATTTTAAAAGCAAGGGGAACATTAACATATATTTTATACTAAGGTTTTGTCATAGTTGGATTTTAGCATATTATTTAAATTCAGTCTGTCTTTTTGATATTAGACTTTGTTAAATAAAAATGAAAATGTCAAACTTCAGAATAAAGTCTTTGGTGTGTTGGGGGTGTGCTGCCTTTTGCAGGGTTAAGAACCTTATGCTTTGCTGTGGCTGAGATTTCCGAAAGCGACTTTCAGGAGTGGCGGACTGTCTACCAGCGGGCGTCCACGTCTGTGCAGAACCGGCTTCTGAAGCTGGAGGAGAGCTATGAGCTCATTGAGAAGGTGCGTGGGTGACCGTGTTGACTGTACAGGAAGTTGGCTTTCCACAGAGTTTCGGTCTTTGCTATTGGGACTGACGTGGTAAAAAGCAAAATATCTTGAAGCAGCATTTACTGTTGAATCTCCTCTCAATGTCTAAGCATTAATAAATCTTAATACAAGTTATAGTTTTACTGAAACGTCTCCAGAATTAGACATTGCTACATACAGATCTTCACTTTTTATAGTTTTAAGTTACGGTTTGGCTATTCATAGCACTTTCATCTGTTAGCCTATTTAATCCCCGTGAGGTGTTTGTTAATTATCCTTGTTTACAGATGAAGAAATCCAGGCCGCAGAGAGGTCAGGTAGTTTGGCTGAGACCACACAGCTCCTCAGAGGCAGGCTCGGCAGGCTCTCCCTCACTCCAGTTGTCCTGTTCTGAAGCACCACAGCCTTTGCTCTGACCTTTGACTTTCCACTACATAACTCCTCAGTTTCCTCATTTTTCCAACTGTACTCACGTTTGTACAACATGGAATCGCCCTCATCTGTTAGCCACTGTTCACCTGCTCTTGCATCTAGGTAGGATAAGGCGGGCATTTTTTCCTCCCTCCTTTCTGTTAACCCAGGTCCTTCCTGATACTTCCTGCCTTGAAAGGCAGCCAGTGCCACACATGCCTCCTGGGACGCTTTCCACTTCCACTCCCCATGTGCCCTGCCCTTTGTGTAATACTAGGACTTGCATCTTCTAGCTGCAGGGAGAGTTTCTCTGTCTCATATGGTTGCCGCACATAACTTGATATTGTTCTCCTGTTCCTCGGTGCATTGTGACCACTTTAGGGGAGATGGTTTCTTTCTCACATTGTACGTGCCTAACATTTATGTATTTTATAAGGGAGAGATATCTAGATATATATGGGTAAAGGTTGTATATATAATATAAATACAGAGGTATAGATATGTAGATATATCCTCCTTATATTTGAATTTAATATATCCTGCTTATTTCTAAGAAGACATGTGCTAGAATTAAAGGGCCGCCCCATATTAGAGGTATACACAGGGCAGGGGGCTTGCTATCAGTTTATTTACGGAATCTCTCTTTTTTTGCCACTTCCTAACACATTTGTATGTGATTATGTCTTTGGGGTATCATATAATGAAATAATCTGAGGCTGTGACCATAATCTCTTTTAATCTCTCCAGCCACTCACATGCTGTCTTAACACGCTGATGAAACCGATTTTTAATCGTTTACTTATTCTTAAGAATTTTTTTAAAAATCACCATTTGAAAATGATTCTCATGCCGGGTGTGGTGGCGCACGCTTGTAATCCCAGTACTTGGGAGGTGGAGACGGGAGGATCCGGGTTCACAGCCAGCCTCAGATATTTAGTGAGGCCCTCCGCAATTTTGTGAGACCCGGTTTCAAAATAAAGTGTAAAAAATAGAGCCGGGGGTGTAGCTCGGATGTAGAACGCCCCTGGGTTCAATCCTCGGTACTGCAAAAAAAAAAGAAAATGATTCTCATCTTTCTGTCTCCTTTTCTACACAGCCTGGATGTAATGTAGCCTTTTCTTCCATACTAATGATATAGAATTTGTATATAGTAACATCAAAAATATATTTGAAAATTGATTCTAAACATATTAATTTGTTTCTACTTGTAGCATAGTATAAAAATTCTGAGATGAATACTTAATGTGACTAACATTTTTATTCTTAATGTCTTAGTATCTATAGATAAGATTTTCTAGAGTTAACAGTTTTGTTTTCTTGTTGTTTTCTTAATGTCTCTGATTACCTATGACTTTCAGCTTTTAACTGAAATAGATGTTCAACCTTGTTCCAGCAGATGGCGATCATGAGTTACATTGAAATTTAAGTTGCCTGAAGAAATCCACTAAAAGTATATATATTGGTTTACATATACAGAAATATCTCTTATGAATGCATCTTAACTACAATAAATGAAAAGAATAACTTAGAGCTAATTCATCTTTACTTCATGATAAGCATGCAGTGTAACTTGTTGAAAAGTTTAAGACCCAAAATGATGAAGAGATTGAGTCTCTTAGCCAGCCTATTCCAAATATGAACCAGAGTTCTGCATCCTTCCTTAGTCCTAAAACTTGGTTTTCATTCAGTCAGTCATTTAATTTAACTTTCTTTAAGCAGTTAAAATGTACTAGATATCAGGAGCTCACAAGCAAATGAAGAAGACAGTTTTGGCCCTCTGAGTGCCACGGTCTGAACAATTCTTTAAACGGAAAACCTGCAGGAATGCAGAGGCATGACCCACAAGCTTAGTCAAAAGGAAGCTTCCAGAGAGGTGGTAACTTCTGAAAAAAACTCAAAAGATTATTTTACCAATTAGAGGAGAATAGAAGTCATTTTTAGATGGAGAGGAGGAGGGGAAAAAAGACAAAATTACTCAGGAATCTCGGCTACTGAGATATTTTTCTGAAAAGTACCTCTGCCAACGCTGATCCTTTGAGGACTGTAGGATTTTAATGTGTCTGGAGCCAGAGTGATACCACTTCATTGTTGGTCTGAGCTCCCATTCTTTGTTAAAATCAGCTGGGGTCCGTGTTCAGTAGAAGACGTGATTTACTGCCACTAAAGTACAGAGTGAGGCAAGTTTCAACCTGCCAGGCCACTGATTCTGCTAGTGTGGCACCGGGCTTTAAGCTGAGCTGTCACAGCCTCAGAGGTCATCCAGCTTGGTTTCTTCCTTACCTACTTTAAAGGAGACACGTTGATTATGCAGTCTATGTTTTATGTGTTTGGAATCTATTTTTATGTATACCATAATATTGGACTTAACATAGAAGACAGTAAATTTTCAAACTGTAAGAGTGGTTTTCAAAAAAAACATTTTTTAGTGCAAAACCATTTTCCAAGCAAAATATTGCCTGAATTATAATATACATAATTGATAACAGCAGAGCTGTTCCAGTTAAAGAAGGAAGGGGTAGAGAGAAGCCTCTCCGCCTCTACCTTGCCCTCGCGGTGGTCCAGGAGGGGCTCCTCAGGACTCTGGGGCTCCACTGACTACAGTTTAAAATCCATATAATGTTACATCTGTGTGTGGACTTTTTAGACAGTGTGCTTCTCAAAAGATTATACAAATGTTTCTGAACATGTCTGAATTAATGATACAAAAATGCTGTTGATGCAGTAATGGTATAATTACATTAAAAACATTCAAAATTTGAGTTATAGAGCTTTCACTGAAAATAAGAATATTTTAACATGTTATGAAATGAGTGAAAATTTTACAATATGATTAAGGTTTACTTTTAATCCCTGGATAAAGTCTTATTCCTCTGGGAATTATAACTTCTAGCATAAACAACAACAAGAAAAATATCCAAAGAGGCCAAGAATATCCAAGAAGATGATGACATCTGTCCTTTGATGCAGTGCTTTGTAACTTTTCTATCCCAGCCCCTCTGAGCACTAGAACACACTGCCTCGCCCTCCAGAGACACTAAAGAGAAGACAGCATGGGAGGTTTGAGAGAGTCCTCTGGATATTGTTATCCCTGTTGACAGTCATTGTTAGAGGAGAGGATTTGGGATTTCTAAATCTATAAAGTATAATCAGCATATCTGGACTCCAACACTTGCATTTATATGATGCTTTTCTGTCACTGTGACCATAATGCTTGACAAGCACAACGTAGAGGAGGAAAGGTTTATTAGACTCACAGGTTTAGAGGTTCAGTCCATCGTCAGCTGGGTCCAAGGCAGAGACCTCCCGGGGCAGGGCATGTGATGAAAAAAGCCATCGTCAGTCACGGCAGTCAGAAGCAAAGGGAATAAGAGGAGGAAACCAGGGACAGATACAGTCCCCAAGGCCACTCCCCCAGTGACCTCCAGCCACGCCCCCCCATCTGAACCTTCCTGCTTCAGGACCATGCTTACAACACAGGAGCTTTCAGGGGACACTTCAAACCTCAACCGTAACATATAGTAAACTTTTCAGAATACAGAACAAGTTAATTCTAATGAGTTGTTTCAAGAATCAGTTAGTTACTGGTGCATTGTCTTTGTTTGTTTTTGTTTTCTGTTACTGAATATAAGCCAGGAGGTAACATTTGTTCCTAGGAGAGCCTAACTTGTTCAGGAATAAGTAAATTCACATGGTTAACATTGGAAAGGGACTGTTAGAGTCCTATGAGATGCTCCAGTTGTCTTGACCCACTTGGAGGAGCACTGCAGCTTCACTCCGGGTGCTGTGGATGGCGACACCTCCCAGTCCCTCTTTGTCACCACTCGAGAGAATTTACAGTTGTCTCATTCTTCAGACAACACACTCGACCTGGTTTGTCTCCCTTAACCTCATTCTTTGAAAGACAGTTCACATATTTACACTCACCATTTCAGTTTATGAAACTACTTATAGTGTTGATCTATAGTTTTTGAAATCAGATTATTTTTAAAATAAGCTGAAAGTAAACCATTTATTTGCATTTACTCAGGAAGAATTGTAAATAGCAATATAATTATAATATCTTAAGTTTCATTAGCAGTGGTTTCTCTGAAATTTCTCATCTTCTTACTTTGATCTGTCACTTATTTTATTCTAACATTTCTAAAACAAATTATTTTTGCCTCATATCCATACTATTCTGCTAGATTCCTTTGGAAATTGATAGTATAAAGGGCTCTCATCTTATTTTATAGTTAAATAATTGGCTGAAATATGAAGATGTGCCTTAATGGTAAATATAGTTTTTTAACTTTTTCATATTTATTTGCTCCAACAGAAAAATGCAATTATATCTTTAGCACTACACAAATTACCTACTAATAGCTTCTATGTTTATGAAAACAAATCATTTATCTTGAGCATTACAGAAAACAAAATAGTGTAATATAATACTGTCTAGATTGAGCATTGATTGAAGCACTATTTTCCTGATAATAAAATTTTTTTCCAGCCAGGCGTGGTGGCGCGCGCTTGTAATCCCAGTACTTTGGGAGGTGGAGACTGGAGGATCCGGGTTCGCGGCCAGCCTCAGCTCTCTCGCTCTCTCTCCCTCTCTCTCTCTCGCTCTCTTTCTCTCCTTAGTGAGGCCCTTCGCAACTTCGTGAGACCCGGTTTCAAAATAAAGTATAAAAAAAAATAGGGCCGGGGATGTAGCGCGGAGGTAGAACGCCCCTGGGTTCAATCCCCGGTACCACAAAAAAAAAAAAAAAATTTTTTTTTTCCTCTCATTTTGAGGTAAAAAATAGCTTGGAAAGTACATTTTTAAATGTGGAAACTTATCTAATGCTTTTATCTGTTAGGATTTTTTTAAAATAGATCATGAGCTGATGAGTAAAACCAGAATGCTATAGTTTTGGCATCATCCAGTTCTCCTTTGGTCAGATAGCAGTGTTATGTTTTTCATGCATTTGTAATTTGTGACTAATGTATATCTTCTAGTAGATTAAAACATTCATGAGAGCAGCGATCATAATTAGCAAATTCATCACTGTATCTCCAGCGCTTGACTGTCTGGCCTATGTTAATCACTCAATAAATATGTAATGAATAGATGAATTATTCAATTAAATAAAGTATTCAGAAGCTGGAGCTTAGTAAGAGCTTGCTTAATGAAAGCCCAGTTCCTAGTACTACTATAGTTCATGCTTTCCACACATTAAAGGCCTTGGTATCAAATGTGCTGTCACTAAGGATTGATTTAGGGATGTGGTAGAAAAGGAGCTAATAATTTTACAGAATGCATTCGTTGGAAGTTTAGGCTCATTTTAAAAACCTGTCTTCAAAGTTACTTATATACAAATGTGAGAAGAACATGGTTGGTAAGACTCAACAATGAATGGCTGAGCACCAGAATGGCAGGCTCTGCTCTAGGCTCTGGGACAGCAGGGGAAAGGGTAGAAAAATGTCTGCCTTGTTTTAGTGTTGGGAATAGGCGATAAACTTGGAAACCAAGTAATAATAATAATGTAATTCCAGATAGGATTTGTTGCCCTGTGCGCTCAGATAATTCATTCAGATCAGACAGTGAGGTCATGACCTTTTTTTACATTATTTCCTTTACTTCTCCCTAAAATATGGTTGACATTTTGGGGATGTTTAAAGACTGCCTTGATGTGGTAGAATATAGATCAGCCATGACACTCAGTGTGACTAAACACAACAGTTTAGTGCCCTTTGCAACATGTGGCAGCAAATGGTTTAGAAGATTCCTAAAGAAATATAAAGCTTAATGGAAAACAGGGCTTTTCTTGAACATTTATGGCTGCCAAGTTCACAGCAACTTCTGTATTACAATGAAATGCTTTTTCAGATAAAACCACCACATCTATTCTTAGTAGCTGCAAATATCACTTTCATTTGTACTAAAAACTAGATGATGGACTGGTGATTTCATGGCTTCAAATTCCAGTACTTTCCTGTTTTACTATTTGCATAAGAACATATGTAGTTAGCTCACCTACTAAGAAGACCTGCCATTTTTTGAGCATTTATTAATCTACAGATGATCCATTGGGGTGAGCAAGAAAATGTTAGAATTTCTGTATCTGCTTATATTTTATCTCATTTTTGTGACATTTTGCATTTTATAATGCACATGACTTATTAATATTAATAGAACAAATAGGTCATGCAAAAATGGGACTGTCAGAGACAAAATACTCAACATTTTTCCTAATATGCCACTCCAAGTTTAAGATGACTGATCTAATTTCGTCTCCAGAACAACCCTGTTAAATCAGTATTATTAGGCTTGCCTCTCCATTGTGGAAAGTAATTCTTAGGTAACTTAAGTTACTTGCTGAAGGACACATATCCATGATTGGCAGAGTAAGAATGGAAATCCCAGTTCTCTCTTAATTCTACATCCCATGTTAAAAGTCCATATGTTATGCTACCAACTTGGTTTAGAGGAAGGCAGGAACGTGTGCGAAATATTGGTGACTTGAAAAATAAAATACAATCAGCCATGTAGTTGCATAATCGCTAGATCAGCACTTGGGGTGGGGAGAGCACTGGCGTATTTGGGACTCTCCCACTTAATAACCTCAGTGGCCTCTATGTACTCTATGTAGCATACTCTATTTTCCTTAAAAATAAGGTAGGGATATATTTTTCATGATCGTTCCTCAACTCATCTTTAGAATCTTCTTATTTAAAGAATTTAAGATTTGCTTACATGCGCCGCCTTTCTGGCATGATAGATTCCTTGTTACGAGCACTTCGTGGTAGACCTTCCACACTGGGTATTGCTGTCTTCTCAGATAAGATGAATGTGTTGTTTTTGCAAGCTACACCCAATCACTTCTCCAATTTTGATTCCTTTCAGCTGGGTGTGTGAATTCTGGCCTTATTTGCTAAGCCCTTGGCTTTGTGAGTTCAAATGCAATTTGTGTGGTTCGGAAAGCACCAAGTTAAAAGCTTTTTCTTGGCCTCTGAAAAATTAACCAGTTGTTTTATTTCTCCAGAAGCATGCACATGAACCATTCCATGGTTTAATGCTCTTAGTCCTCATACCATAGCCCAGCTTACAGTAAAAAGAAAGGGGGTAGGAGGTTCTCTTTCAAATACAACTGCCTCATCGTGTGCTAAAAGATGCTGAGAAGAGGAGGCACAGGAGCAAATGCTGCCCAGGGGAATGCAGAACAGAAAACTACTGCTGTAGAATGGCTTTGAGACAGGCACAGCACACCCAAGTCACAGAGTCACCACATTTTTACACTGTAGAAGATGATGGGTGCAACAGCCTCTTAGCTAGTCCTGCCACCACCATTCTTCCTAGTCCATCCCAGGTCCTCCACTGGGGAACCTTCTGGAACGTGGACAATTCTTCACCAGATATCATCTGCCTTTGAAATCCTCATTGTAACACACAGACCCTTCAACTCCCTCCTCTGCTTGCTTTTCCAGCCTCGTCTTCCTCACCACCATGCCTCACTTCACTTATTGTTCCCAAAATGACTAAATGGCAATTTTTCAAACATGATATGCCTTCCTTTCCATACCTCTGTGTTTGCACATATGATTTGTTCTATCTGGAATTACCTTCCCTTATCCCTCCTCGCCTCTCCTGATTGTTTGACTAAATCTTAATTCATTGTTTGAGATTTAAGGTCAAGTGTTAACTCATGTTGGATAGGGTTTTGGGGTTTTTAAGGTTTCCCCTTATCCTTCCTCACCTCTCCTGATTGTTTGACTAAATCTTAATTCACTGTTTAAGATTTAAGGTCAAGTGTTAACTCGTGTTGGATAGGGTTTTTTGAGCTCTCAAGACTAGGAAGATACTTCTTTCCTATGTTTGTCATTTGTACTCATATAAAAGTACATATGTAGTGTAAAAATACAGTACTAACTATAGCAATTTTAAGATAAGCTATAACATGCAATGATGTGATTGATTGGGTGGAGCAGTTTCTTTGACACTGATCTTGTATTGCAATTAAGAAGACTTGTCTGAAGTTTTGGATTTCAGAGAGAGGAAAGAGAACTTGGAGCAGAGAATCTAAGGTCAGCCCAAGAGGAAAGGGTAGGAGTTGGATAAAGCAATAGCCAGTGCAGTCAGGAGGGAGCCAGATGTGAGATGGGACACTCACAAGTATCCCACGTCGGAGGTCTGCAAACTCCAGCCCAGTGGCCAAATCCACCCACTGCCCATTTTTGTAAATAAAGTTTTATTGGAGCATAGCTACATCCATTTGTTTACATACTGTCTGGCTGTTTTTATGCTACAGCAACAGAATTAAGTAGTTGCTGCAGAGAACATATGAACCTCAAACCCTAAAGTATCTACCATCTGTTCTTTTACTGAAAATGTTTGTTCACTCTTTAGATCAGCAATTTTCATAGGTCCTCAGACTAGAAGTGTGGTAGCCACTGCTCATTCCCAGGCCTCACCTGAGACCCATTCAATGAGAAATTCTGGGCTTGAATCCCAGCAATGTGTTACTGAGCCTCTGCGCTGATTCCGATGCCTGCTAGAGTGTGGAAAGCACCTCTCTGGGCTCCTGGCAATGTGGATGATTGAGACTTGAGAGCCAGGCAGGAACAGACGCCAGGAGAAGGCAAAGAGGCGCAGCTAGGGAACAGGGCAGGGAGGTATGCAAAGAAGAGTGTCTAAGGATGCTTTCTGAAATGTAGATCCCATGAAGGAAGGAGATGAGTATCATATCCCAGCACCTTCCCCAGAACTACCTGCTCAGTGTGTATCTCTGAATGAATAAATGCAGGTGTGGCTGTAGAGGTACCTAGCAGGAATGGCTCAGGGCTGAGGCTAAAACCCACTCATAGAAACAAAGTACTGTTAAAGACTGAATAACAGAGACAAATGTTTAAAAGCCTGATGATCTGAAGAACACTCACTTTCATTGAATCTGTCTTATTCCCCATTTGCTTCCTTTGGGTATGTGTCGATTCTTGGTGCTTGGTTCTTACCATCCCAGCTCAACTGTACCTCTGACTGACTCAGATAATGTAGTCCACCTCCCTGAAGCTATTAACTCAAACAATAAATGTAAAGCACTGAGTGGTGTCTGCTACATTTTCTCTGCTCAGGAAACATTAGTTTGCTTCTTCCTAGTCATAACCTTATTTCACATTGAAATAAAGGTTACTTATATATTACCAGCATTTATCCGTATTTACTCCAGTGGTAAAAACTTTGCATACCAATATTATATCTTTATTTGTCTTTAAAGAAACTTCACCACATCATCCACATGGCAGTCTGAAGTCTAAATTGTTATGTTTAATTGTAGTACTTTTCTCACTTAGAAACATAGCACAAACTTTTAAAAATATGAAACCATCTAAGCACTGACAAAATATTTGCCAACATGGAGATACAAGTTACTTTGCAGTTCTGTGACTTAGTAAAATATACATGTATTGGGGGAAAAACACAACTTTTAAATCTGTCAATACATTTTACCAGAATCTACATAAAGTTCTTTACATGAAGCTTTTGATCTTTACCAGGGTAGAAATTCTACATTTATATTCCTTTTTTAAAAGTCTGCATGATTTAGAAACATCTGAAAGAAAAAAATAAGATTATTGGGAGCTTTAGTAGGTCAATAAATATTATTTCATGATTTTTTAAGTGATAACTAAATCTATATTATGTCAAAGAGTCATCAGCTTCAACCTTTATAACTTTGGCATGGTGACATTTTGAAAGTAAAATCAGTGTTTTGGTTTTTTTTCAATTCCATGAATGCCATGGGAGTTTTATCACGTTTCAGCACTTTCTGAATATGAAATTCCCATAGTGCCCATTAGTGGCCATCTGTGTAAGGTAATACATATTTGGGATGAAATTGATTACGGCCCAAACACTCGAGTGTTATGATCAGGAAAAGCACGCAAAGTTCACATCTTTTTTTCTGATGATCCCTAGGTAGCTAAAGATATTAATTTCCAAAGGCAGAACGGCCTATCACTCAAGATCCTAATCTCACAATAAATGACACCAGGGCAAAAGGAAAGGAGTCTGTGGAACCTTCACTAAAATTAATAAGTGCTGTTCTCAGGAAGTTCTTAGGATAAAGGAAAATGAACAGACTTTTAGAGTACAGCGTTTTCTTTATACACCTTAAGGTGTAGGCCCATTGCAATTTCTCTGAATATTCAGAAATCTTTTATAACCCTTTTAGAAATTCCTGTTATCATAGCCACCAACACACTTCATATTGCTCTATTTGTAACTTTCTTTCCTAAGGCTACCTTGCTGGCTCGATATCTTTGGTCTTCTGTTAATTTTGCTTGGTTTAAAAATGGTTTCCTTTTACCTGTAAAAACCCAGATGCTTTCCTTCTTTCAAATATGATTTCAACATAGTCTCTCCAGTGAGGTCATTTTATTTTTATAGATTTGTATTTGGTGCTGAACTCATTTCTCCCCTCAGAGTAGAGCTAGAAAATATACAAATAAAAGAGCCAGGCATGGTGGCGCATGCTTGTAATCCCAGTACTTGGGAGGCTGAGACCTGAGGATCCGGGTTCATGGCCAGCCTCAGCTACTTAGTGAGGCCCTCTGCAACTTAGTGAGACCCTGTTTTAAAATAAAGAATAAAAAATAGGGCTGGGGTGAAGCTCGGAGGTAGAATGCCCCTGGGTTCAACCCCCAGTACCGCAAAAAATAAGAAAATATACAAATATATTTGATTGTATATTTCTAGTGAGTATGTCCACATCTTAGCTTTCGCACTGTCTATTTTCCCCAGTGTTCTGTGATACATACTACCAAAAAAAATGTTTTTTGGTTTAGAAAATTTCAAGGGTTTGTATTACTGAACTATCCCCATGATCATTGAAGAACCTTATCATGCCTTCCATAGAATACTTAATATGTGAATGCAACTACATCCTGATCTTCACTGGGATACAGGCCAGAGTGATGTAACTGCAAATACCCTAAAAGTAGCTGGAAGAACTAATGGAACCATTGTCTAAACGTTGAAATACAGCAATTGTGGCACTGGCAAAGTCAATGCTGAGCTGTTCTCCTTTTTTTCCTTGAACTTCTTGATGGTAATTATTCATCAGTTTATGATAGATTTCAAATCTGCTTCCCATTAAAGGTAATAAAATAATACTATCTTCTTAAAGAAGGAAATTTGCCTTCCTGTTTTTTATATCATGTACTAAGAAGTCATGCATCAAGTGTATCTAATGGCTGTCCACATTATTTGGGATGTATTGAAAAGAAAAGGGTCTAAATTGCAGTGGTATTTTGTAACATTTGGCTTTGGGAGTTTGTTTTTGTTTAGTTTGTCATTAACTCACTCAGTGCTGACTCTGGGTAGTGTGGAGATACAAAGATGAACAAGACAGTGGCCTGCTCTTAAGCAAACCTATCCGAGTCATATATTTAAGCAGCTAATCTTAATACAGGTTGAGTATCCCTTATCTGAAATGCTTGGGAATAGGAGTATTTTAGATTTCATATTTTTTTTCGGATTTTAGGACCCAAGTCTAAGCATGAAGTTCTTTTTTTTTACTACCATATACACCTTATGCACATGAAAGGTAATATTATATTACAAATACTCATATTTTTATTGTACCTCTATTTTGACTGCCACCTATCACATGAGGTCTTATATGGAATTTTCTACTCATTCTACTGGCATCATTTTGGTGCTCCAAAAGTTTCAGATTTCTAGAGTATTTCAGACTGTAGATTTTCCAATTAGGGATGCTCAATCTGTACAGTAAGTTAAGTGTGTAAAGATGGGCAAAATTGTATCTGAGCACAGCAGAGAAGAAAGACAGTTTTAAGAAGTAACGGAGAATTAAAAGGAAGCCATAACTTTTGAGTGTGGGTTTACAAGATAAGGCGGGTTTCACGAGGCAAGGCTGAGGGATGTGTGGGTGTATCTATTTATAGACATAAAAGTTTGTGCATACCCATCCAAACACCTTGCTTATGCACATCCATCTATATGCCCATTGTGACTTATTTAATACTCACTCCCATCCCTACTCTGCCACCATGAAGGCTGGGAAAGCTAAATACTACTGGTTAGGGATAGCCGTGAAACACAATCTGGCCAATTGGTCATGTTTGGAGATATGCTGAGGGCTTTTATAAATACTTCTGCTTTTCAAATAAGAGAGACAGATACAGTAGGTATTACCTCTTTTTGTGTCTTTAGTATGGCTGCTAGACAAGTGACAACCACTCTGAGACATTGAGAGAGATCAGGAGAATGAGACATTTGCTTGAACCACCAATCTAAAGTCCATAACTGCCTACTTCAGTACTACTTAAGTGAGAAAAATCAAACCTTCACTTAACCCACTGTCAGATTTTTCTATTCCTTGCATCCCAAAGCATTCCTAACTAGTATACACACACACATATACACACAAATGTGTGTATAGAGAAAGCCTCTGGGCACTATTTTTCTAATAGCACATGCTCACTTCATGTATCTGTGTGTTACATCTTAGGAAATCATTTGATACTTCAAAGTTTTTCATCATTGTCTTTGTTATGGTGATCTGTGGTCAGTGATCATTGAATTTATTGTGAGTGTTTTGGGATACATTGATCCATGTCCATATTTTACAGTGAAATTAATAAATGTTATATGTGTTCTGACTGCTCCACCAATCAGCCATCCCTCCATCTTTTCCCCTCTCTATGGACCTCCCTATTCTCTGAGATACACCAGTATTGAAATCATACCAACTCATAGCCCTACAAAGACCTTTAAATGTTTAAGTGAAGAGTTATATGTCTTTGACTTTAAGTCAAAATCTAGAAATGATTCAGATTAGTAAGGATGGCATGTCTGGAGACAAAATTGGCTTAAAGCTAGGCTCTCGCACCAAATAGTTAGCCAAGTAGTGAATGCAAATGAAAAGTTCTTGAAGGAAATTAGAAGTTCTACTTCAGTGAACACATAAATGGTAAGAAAGCAAAACAGCCTTATTGCTGATACAGAGAAAGTTTTAGTGGTCTGAATAGAAGATCAAACCAGCTATGATATCTCCTTAAGCCAAAGCCCAGACAAAGGCCCTAACTCTCTGCAGTTCTGTGAGGTCTCAGAGGAGTGAAGAAACCACAGAAGAAAGATTTGAAGCTAGCAGAGTTTGATTCGTGAGGCTTAAGGAAAGAAGCTGCCTTCATAACATGAATGTGCAAGGTGGAGCAGCAAGTGCCGATGTAGAAGCTGCAGTAGGTTAGCCGGAAGGTCTCGCTAAGATCCTTGATGAAGGTGACTGCACTAAACAACAGATTTTCAATGTGGATGTCACACCATTGTATTGGAAAAGAAGTCAGTGCCTGGCTTCAAAGCTTCAAAGGGCAGGCTGGCTCTCTTGTTAGGAGCTAATGGCAGCTGGTTACTTTAAGTGGAAGTCAATGCCCATTTACCATTCTGGAAATCCTTGGGCCCTTAAGAAATATGCTAAATTTACTCTGTATCTGCTCTAAAAATGGAACAGCAAACCTTGGATGACAACATGGTTTACTGAATGTATGTTGGGGGGTAGGGACTGGGGATTGAACACAGGAGCATTCTGCCTCTGAGCAACACCCCCAGTCCTTTTTATTTTTTATTTTGAAACAGGGTCTCACTAAGTTGCTGAGGCTGACCTCCATCCTGCAATCTTCCTGTCTCAGTTTCCCAAGTCCTGGAATTTACAGGTATGTGCCACCATGCCCAGCCTGGTTTGCTGAATATTTGAAACCACATGAGCCAGGCATGGTGGTGCACGCTTGTAATCCCAGTACTTGGGAGGCTGAGACAGGAGGATCGCAGGTTTGCTGCCAGCCTCAGCTACTTAGTGAGGCCCTCCGCAACTTAGTGAGACCCTGTTTCAAAATAAATAATAAAAAATAGGGCTGGGGGATATAGCTCGGAGGTAGAATACCCTTGGGTTCAATCCCCAGCACCACAAAAAAAAACATTATTGAGACCTTCAACTCAGAAAAAGAGATTGCTTTCAAAATATTAACTGCTCATTGACAATGCACCTGTCACCCAAGAACTGTGAAGGAAACATAAAACAAGATTAATGTTTTCATGCCTGCCAGCATAACACCCATTCTGTAGTCTATGGATCAAGTAATTTCAACCTTCAAGTCTTATTATTTAAGAAATATATTTCAAACTGGACATAGTGGCACATGCCTGTAATCCCAGTTCTCAGGAGGCTGAGACAGGAGGATCGCAGGTTCGAAGCCAGCCTCAGCAACTTAGCAAAGCCCTCTGCAACTTAGTGAGACCCTGTTTCAAAAAAAAAAAATTGGGCTGGGGTTTAGCTTGGAGGTAGAACACCCTAGGTTTCAACCCCCAGTACCACACACAAAAAAGGAAAAAAGAAATACATTTCATAAGGTTACAGCTTCCATAGATAGCCCTCTCATGGATCTGGGCAAAGTAAATTGAAAACCTTTTGGAAAGAATTCTAGATTTCATTAAGAACATTTTTGACTCATGAAAGGAGATCAAAATATTGGCATTTGGAAGAAGTTGAGTCCAAATCTCATGGATTTTGAGGAATTCAAGACTTCAGTGGAAGAAGCAACCGCAGATGCAGTAGACATAGCAAGGAGAACTAGAATTAGAATTAGATCCTGAAGATGTGGCTAAATTCCTAAATCTCATAATAGAACTTTAATGGATGAAGAATCGATTCTTATGAATGAGCAAAGGAAGTGGTTTCTTGAGATGGAATCTATTCCTGATGAAAATGCTATGTACCTTGTTGAAATAATAAAGGATTTAGAATATTACATGGACTTAGTTGATAAAGTTTGAGAGGGTCAGATCCAGTTTTGAAAGTTTTTTGGATAAAGTACTGTCAAACAGCATGGCGTGCTACAGAGAAAATAATTGTGAAAGGAAGAGTCAATCTATGTGGCAAACTTCATTATTGTCTTTGTATGTGTGGTACTGGGGGTTGAGCACAGGGGTATGCTATCTCTGAGCTACATTCCCAACCCTATTTTATTTTTTATTTTGAAACAGGGTCTCACTAAATTACCACACACTGGCCTTAAACCTGCAATCCTCCTGTCTCACCCTCCCAAGCACTGGGGTTACAGGCTTGTACCACTGTGTCTTGCTCATTGTTGTCTTATTTTAAGAAATTTGTCTCACCCACCTCAGCCTTCAGCAGTCACCACCCCAATTAGTCAGTAGCCATCAACATCAAGGCAAGACCCTCCACCAGCAAAAATATTATGACTTGCTGAAGGCTGAGATAACCATTAGCATAATGGTCAAAAAATAGAATATTTGGGGGGTATTTACTTTTTTAAACATAATGATAGTAATACTTAATACACTATAATGTAGTGAACATAAATAACTTTTATGTGTACTAGGAAACCAAAAAAAGTGCATATCACTTGCACTATTTGCTTTATTATGATATAGTATCTCTGAAGTATGCCTGTGTTGGTTGTGTGCAGTCTTATAGGAAAGATACCATCTAATGAGCAAGAGGTCCATGAGAGTCTCACCTTCCCCTATGCAAATGTGGAACAATGTGGAAAACACTCAGCCTGTCCTTTCTTTTTTTTTTTTGTGGTACTGGGGATTGAACCCAGGGGCGTTCTACCTCCGAGCTACACCCCCGGCCCTATTTTTTATCCTTTACTGAAACCGGGTCTCACGAAGTTGCAGAGGGCCTCACTAAGTAGCTGAGGCTGGCCTCAAACCCGGATCCTCCGGTTTCCACCTCCCAAGTACTGGGATTACAAGCGTGCGCCACCACGCCTGGCTTCTTCATCACTTCTAATTGTATCATATATACATTCCTTGATAATGCATCAAATTGCAATTTAGTAGTAGTAGTAGCATATATCCTTTTTATAAAAAAAAAAAAGCAAGTCAACAAGATTGCTTCTTCACTGTGGTAATCTTCCTTTGTTTTCTTTTGCTTAGTAGCTGCCTTTTTGTTTTTTTTTGCGGTACCATGGATGAAACCCAGGGACATTCTACCTCTGGGCTACACCCCCAGCCCTAGTTTTTATTCTTTATTTTGAAACAGGGTCTCACTAAGTTGCGGAGGGCCTCACTAAGTAGCTGAGGCTGGCTGTGAACCCAGATCCTCTAGTCTCAGCCTCACAAGTACTGGGATTACAAGCGTATGCCACCACGCCCAGGTTGCCTGCTTTTTTTTTTTAACTGACTTATCTCCCCCCTTCTATATGGTGTGTGTTTGTTTGGGTTGTTTGTTTGTTTGTTTGTTTGTTTGTTTGTTTGTTTGTTTTTAGAATCAATTTCTTACCTCAGGGAGACATAAGACCGCTTGTAAGACAGTAAGACCGCTTCAAGGAGCCTTAGTTTCATGCAAAAATACTGGATGAAAGTCAGGGATCCTTAGGAGAGAAACCTCAGTGGGATACTTGGAATTTATACCAAAGTCCATGAATTATCATCAAGTCTCTGATTTTAAAACAAATGCATACTCCAGTTTTTGTTCTTAAAGAATATAAGCTAGTTTGATTCTTAACATTTTTAACATTCACTTTCTCTAGAATCTTCAGCTACTTGGAGCTACGGCCATTGAGGATAAATTACAAGATCAAGTGCCTGAAACCATAGAAACTCTAATGAAAGCAGACATCAAAATCTGGATCCTTACAGGGGACAAGCAAGAAACTGCCATTAACATTGGTAATTCACTTAATTCAAGTTTTAAATCTTGGTATTTTTTAACAGGTTGGTATATTTTAGGAGGTGGATTTGAGAAATTTCAAGATTTGAAAGGTTCAGTATTTCAAGATTCCAGATTTGTAATATTATTAGACTATCTTGCTATTCACTTTTGTCCCCAATGCCCTCTTTCAAGTTGCAGTGGTGTCATATGCAGCCACACGTTAGCTCTTGCATCCACACATACCGTCTCACCTTTGCATCCTGCCTCCCGCATGCCATCTGTAAGTGGCACCCATAGATAACATTTCCGCACTTGTCCACAAAAGCCTAGACATTGGGCCTATGTCATGCTTGTGTATTGACACTCGTTTGTGTGATCACAGGTTTTTTATGAGATAGGAAGTAAGAAGGTTACCAGTTTGCTTTCACCCTACAGTCAATTCTAAATTTTTGGAAAGAGTTCATATTAGCTCAAGCTGCCATAACAGAATATCATGCACTGGGTGGCATAAACAACAGAAACTTATTTTTTCACCGTTCTGAGACTGGAAATCCAAGATCAAGGCGCCCAGCGTGGCTTTCTGGTGAGGCCTTTCCTCCTGGCTTGTGAACGGCTGCATCTCTTCAGGTCCTCACAGGGCTTTTCCTCTGTGCACATGCACTCCTCTTGCTTTTGTATAAGAACACTAGTTCTATTGCACTAGGGCCCTGTCTTAGTCACTTTGCACTGCTGTAATGAAATACTCTAAACCTGGTGACGTATAAAGAACAGAAGTCTACATCTCATGATCCTGGAGGCTGGGAAGACCAAGGTTGTGCACAGCACTGGCAGATGCGGAGTCTGATGAGGACCTGCTTTCTGGTTAATAGCTGGCACCTTCTGACTGTGTCCTCACATGGCAGAAAGGGCAAGGCAATGTCTGCAGCCTCTTTTGTAAAGGCTCTAACCCATTCATGAGGCTGGAGCCCTCCCCAAGGCCCAATTCCTAATGCCATCATATTGGTATTTAGATTTCAACCAAAGAATCTGGGGGAGACATTAACATTCAGACCACAGCAGGCCCTCACTTATGACCTCATTTAGCCCTAATTATCTTCTTAAAGGCTGTTGTCCAAATACAGTCACACTGGGGGTAAGTCTTCAGCATATGAATTTGGAGGTGGGAAAGAGACAATTCAATGCATAACAAAGGTCTTACTGAGAAGAAAGTTAAGATTTAGTATTAGAAGCCTATAATACCAATAATACACTAAAAAAATATTTTTTCCTCAAATTCAGTAATAGTAGGTGACCTGAGCACTGTAAACTTTGCATAGAGTTAACTTCCTCTTGCTAACCATGTATCTTATATACAAAACTCCCCCAAATTTGAATAAACTATTTCTTGGATGTTTACAACATGAAACCACATTTTTAAATAGTCTCTAAAATACATTAGCTAACAGTCCACCTTTTTAAATAGTTTCTAAAATGCATTATAAAATACATTATACATTATAGAATACATTAGCTAATATTCCTTTTAGAAATGTTAACAGCCTAAAGTGTCCTGTAAATTTAAAACTCTACTACAAATTTATAATAAATTGGTATTAATAGAAAATTCATTTTAGGAGAAAGAGGCATATAAATGTATTAATGTACAGGAGGAAAATCACAGGAGTGTGATTACCCTAAAAATTCATTTTTATTTTAACAAACTGGCTAGTAGAATGTTAAGTCTGCAAGATACACAGTTGTTATTTTGTTCATAAAATTTATCACTGGTGCAGGGCATGGTGGCACACACCTGTAATCCTAGTACTTGGGAGGCTGAGACAGGAGAATCACAGGTTCTAGGACAGCCTCAGCAAGTAGTAAGACTCTCATCAACCTAGCAAGACACTGTTCCAAAATAAAAATAAAAAATAGGGCTAGGGGCTATAGCTCAGAGGTAGAATGCCCCTGGGTTCAATCTCCAGTACCACAAAAAAAAGGAAAAAAAAATCACTGGTGTTTAGAGACAAAATGGAAAAAGGATGTATAAGAAGGGAATTGTGGTGAAATGCAGAATGCATTAAGAATTGGGAGACCTGAAACCACAAATAGGGTAAAACGATAGAACCACAAAAAGAGAATATATGATGAAGAGTGGTGTGTGAGGGAAATAGGCAGTCGGGGTCCAAATAGTGTGGGATATGTAGTCATTATGAATGTTCCAGGAAGAAAAGAGTGGGGAAGTGGTTTCTGGTAACTTTTAGCTTTTAGGATCTTGGACGATGGTTGTTCCTAGAAAAAGGTGGGGAAGATTCATTCAGCATATGGTTGTATCCACAGTGCCAGGTTTCATTAAGTGCAGAAAAACAAACAAGACTCTCTTCCCCACAAATCACAGGTCCTAGTCAAGGTAACAGAAAATGAAGTAAATTTTAAAAATGCAGAGTATATTAGATGGCAATTATTGCCTTTTTTTTTTTTTTTTTTTTTTTTTTTTTTTTTTTTTTTT
>PVJS01028727.1:0-25307 GCA_004027185.1 Glis glis | reverse complement strand
CGGCCCTATTTTTTATACTTTATCTTGAAACCGGGTCTCACAAAGTTGCGGAGGGCCTCACTAAGGGGAGAGAGAGAGAGAGAGAGACAGAGAGAGACAGAGGCAGAGAGAGACAGAGAAAGCTGAGGCTGGCCGCGAACCCGGATCCTCCGGTCTCCGCCTCCCAAAGTACTGGGATTACAAGCGTGTGCCACCACTCCGGGCCTGAGCTAGGGAAGATTCTAGGGACCATGCCAGTGAGACTTTGTTTAAAGGACTGAAGGCATTTTACCTGGAAAGGGGAGGCGTGGAGAGATTCAGGCATGGAAGGTACCTTCATAGATTTGAAATGCAGCCAGTGGGAGGAGGACGTGAACTTGGTCTCTGTGGTCACTTCAGAAACTGAATGAGAAACCATCAGAGAAGATTCTAGAGAAGCAAGATTTGGCTCAAGTATAAGGGCGCTCTTTCTAAAAATTCTTTCCCAAATGGCCATTCATCTAAATCAACAGATACTTAGGGGTTTCTGCATCCAGAGGGTGGAAGACGAGAAGTCTAAGGTCATTTTCAACTCTGAAAATGTTAATTTCAACCCTGTGTTTAAAATAATCAGAGAGAAGAGCGAAGACATCGTGCCCGAGTAAGCAAGCCGGTGAGGAATAATTGTGAAGGTTATGGCTCGCTTCAGTGCAATTTTTCATATCGTTATTAAGAAAGAAAAAAGTGTTAAGAAGCAAGAAAAGGACCTGTCTACATAGTACTTGGGAGGCTGAGACCTGAGGATCCAGGTTCCCGGATAGCCTACTTAGCTACTTAGTGAGGCCCTCTGCAACTTAGTGAGACCCTGTTTCAAAATAAAGAATAAAAAATAGGGCTGGAGGTGTAGCCCGGAGGTAGAATGCCCCTGGGTTCAACCCTTAGTACCACCAAGTAAATAATAAATAAATAAATAAATAAATAAATAATATTAAAAAATAAAGAAGAAAGACGACAGAACAGAGAGTTGATTTAAACTTGTTACTCCTTCCTTCAGGTTAGTCTGCGGCACCCCTCCCTTCAATTTCCCCACTTTCCCTATTATGATATTTTGCATAACTGACATTCTCTGGCCAGGTGACATTCTCTTGACAATCCCGTTGCATCTGAGCCACTGGTAAGCCATGGCCTCATCCTCCCTCTGAATAGCTTCCCCCACAGTTGACTTTGTGCAGCAGAAGATCTCCCCTAGCTTGCTTTGCACCAGGATGCCAGCCCCCCACTCCTAGTGTCTCGGGCCCTCACACCGCGGGGACGCCGTCCAGGTAGGTCTGCAGGCTGCGCGTCCTGGCACCGCTGCGGAGCCCGCGCAGGGCACCTTCGGGGCTGGGCCGGGCGGGTGCAGGGCTCCAGGCCAGGGCGCCAGCGCCCACCGAGCGCAAGCCAGGAGCCCGCGAGGGGCTCTCACCGCCCCTGTGGGCCAGAGGGGGGCTCAGTCCTCCTGTAAGAGGCGTCGCTCCCCCAGCACCCCCACCCCGTTTTTGCTTCTCCCCCAGCGTCTTCTTGGTTGTCACTGCCCAGCGACCCCGAGCATCAGAACCGGCCCTCCCGGGCGACCCCAAGAGCCCCCGACCGGGTGGTGACCCCAGGCCCCCCTCGCTGCGGCAGGGCTCCCCGGAGCGGAGGGTCCTCGCCGCCTCCCTGGCTCCGGAGTAGAACGAGGGGGTGCGGGGCTGCGGGCAGGCGGCAGTCCGGGGTGCAGTGGGTGGGGGCCGGGGGAAGAGGCCGGACGGGGGCTCCGGCTTTCCCGGGGTCTGATTGGAGGTTGGCCCGATGAGTCGGAGCTGGGGGCGCGCCCATCTCCCGGCCCGCGAGCCGCGGCTCGGCCCCTCCCCGGAGCCGCTTTGTCCCGGTGACGGCGGCGGAGGTGGCGGGAGCGCGGGCAGGAGGCGCCGACCCCCATCGATCCAGGCACCCCGCGCCGAGCCGGGAGGCGGGGCGCAGGCCCACGCCCAGCCCGCGGCTCCGCGCCGCCCGAGCGCTCGCCCCGCACCGCCCCGCACCGCTCCGCACCGGCGCCAGGTGAGCGGCCGCGCCGACCCAGCCGCCGGTCCCGCTCCCGCTCCCGGTCCCGCGGCGCCCCCGGACGCCTGCAGGTCGGTTATGTAAGCGCGCCGCCCGCGGCCCCTGCACCGTCCCGCCGGCTCCGCGCCCTGGGCCCGGGACCGCCACCGCGCAGGGGGCGGCGAGCGCCCCGGGTGGGGGCTGGGCGGGGGCGGCGGGGACGCGAGGCTGTCTGTCCATCCGGGGGTCGTCTCTGCAGCGGCCGCGGGGCAGAGGTCTCCCGCGACCCCTCTCGGAGGCGCTGGTGTCCAGGATCCTCCTCCCCATTGCTAGTGGCTCAAGAGTCCCTTCCCAGGACCAGCAGCAGGTGCATACGTAGAGGATCCACAATGACTCCCGTGATCCCGGGGATGGGGGCTTGGAGAGTGGGTGAGGGGAGTCACCGACGCGGAGATCCAAGGAGAAAACTCAGAGACCCCCCCCCTTTTCCCCGGGGCTCGATTAGCCGAATGTCCGGGGGAGGGGGAAGGTGCTTTGAGGCGCAGCAGCCTGAGAATTGTCCTGCCTGGGATTAGCGGGCTTGGGTCATCTAAAAATAACTTCAAGTTTGAAAAGTGAAATGGACGCGAGCGCTGTGTGCCGGGTGCGCCCTGCCTGCGGGATGCCTCGCTCCAGAAGTCCTCAGAGGGGACGGGCAAATCCCAGCTGCCTCCCGACCTCGCCGCTGGTTTCCAGGGTGTCTCGGTTTGACTTTTGGTTAATGATTTATTCTCCAGGGCTCTGTGGTCTTTTTCCTATGCCTTTTCCGAGATGGGTTACAGCAGAGCTGTAGCTTTGACACTCTCTTATTTCTTCATTGGGATAGATGTGGTCAATCAATGGACTTCCAATGAGCCTCATGTCAAAGCTGTTTTTTTTTTAAATCTTGTTTTAGTAAAAACAGAAAAGTTCTTGGCTCCCTTTAATTATGCGGTTCCACAATTTCCCAGGAATGGAGATGAAAGGATGTTAGCTAGCGCATTCTACCTCCAGCTTCTCCTTCTCTTTAGCCAGAATCCTTCTTATACAGATGGGGGCTTTAGGAAAAGTAGGACATTAAAAAAAAGATGTCACTCAACTTTCACACCTCCAGCATCCTTAATTCCACCAACTTCAAAACACAGGACCACTGTATCACAGGCATAGGGTGACACTTGCTAATGAGCCCCCTCCATTCTGGGGGGTACAGTGAAGATGGCGTGCTCAGAAGCTGGGAAGGCTCACGGAGCAGGTCAGCAGAGACTGGAACAAGGCGGGGAGGGAATGCTTGGCTGCTGTTCAGTATCCACATTGATTTTCTTTAGCTTTGGAGCTATTAAGTATGATCAGTCTTCGAGTTCAATTAGTCTAAAAGGTGAGTTGCCCTTTGCTTTTAAATCCACAGCAAATCAAGTCAGCGTTTACTGAGCACACGCTACCGGAGTCCAGTCCACAGAATTTTATGATAGAAGAGTCCTCAACTAAAGTTATGGGATTTCAAGAGCTTTGAAAACGCCTAGTGCGTGCAGGTCCCGTAGAATCCACCGAAGTCTGGGAGCGTGCGGCTCTCTCTCCCGTGAAGAACATTGTAAGGATATATGTGGGAACTTGAGAGCTATCTCATTTACAAGTACTCATTACACTCTTTTCAAACCCACTTGCACAATCACTTGCAGATAGTCGTCTATGTTGCAGAAACTAGCATCCTCTTTATTAAGACCAACTTGAATGGCCGCTGAAGTCTCATTTTTCTGTTCCTTTCACTTTCCGTGCCATCCACGCAATTGATTCAACAGCTATTTGTTAAGCAGCTACTGTGCACCACTTCGGCTCTGTGCCAGGGCCCATGCTGCCCAGAAATCAATCTAGCAGAAAAGAAGGATAAGAAAATAAATGATCGTGATCCAGCTGGGTGAGTGTTTAATGCCGATAAGATCAAGTTCAGTGGGAGCCACAGGAAGGCAGGGTAGAGAGAATATGGAAGTTTGCAAAGGAGCCCACATTTGGACCGGGCCTCGTGGGTGGTTGGAGTTCTCTAGAGAAGGCGCTAGGCTTTCCACACTGACAGAACAGCGTGCACACAGGGTGGAAAGTTCATGTTAAAATAATAGTATTTAAAAAAGCACCTAGGTGTCTGACGTGAGGGGGTGGAAGGAGAGTTTGAGGTTACAGTGAGCCTGAGTTTGAAATATACTCTGCCGAGGAGAAATCATGCAGCCGTTAATGGGAGAAATTACCGAATCTAACATATTTTTGCAAAAGTGACTTTGGAGGTGGTGCGGAGGAGGGGCTACAGGCTTTAGACCACTGGGACAGTCCAAGCAAAAGAAGAGAAACAGAACCAGAAAGAAAAAACAACATGCAATGAGATGCGCTCGAACCAGGTGGTAGGGGAGAAAGAGAAGAGAGAGCTCCAGAGAGCTGTTTCAGAAGGAGAATGGTGGGCAGTGGCAGGGAAGGAGAAACTTAGGTGTTTAGATCAGTCGTCAGGCTTTTGACTGAGGTGAGGCGTTCATGAGAAAGAGCAGGTTCAAGAAAGATGGCAACTTTTTGCTTTGAATAGCCAACTAAAAATGTTCATTCGGCCCTTTTATTTTCAAAGGTAGTTTCTTCATTCTTGGGCCTAACTTTCGACTGATCTTACTTGTTGAGACTGGCTAGGGCTGCCTTTGGAGAACTTGTTAGCAGAAAGTTGTTTCTACTTTGATCTCCCAAAGTGAAAGTATTAACTCAGTTATTTGAACTGCTCCTAACAATGACAATGCTAGAGATGTCTACCTTTCATTCAGTGCTTACTATATGCTGAGTACAAAGTTAGACTGTCCGTGGATTATTACATCTGATCCTGCTGTAGACACCCAGCAACCTCTGTTGTTATTCTGACATAATTGTCAGGGAGACCAAGACAAAGAGAGGATGCTTTGTTTAGGTCACACAATAAGAGGGGTACCCAATGTCAAAGCCCAGATCTGACTGGCCAGTGTGAATTAATAATAACTGTGAAATCATACCTGTTTCCCCTATGTTTGAATGTTTGTGGCTGATGCCATTGAAGAGAACCGGGCTGAGTCAGAAGTCCCATCTTTCACCCTTGCTCTACACCTGATTTGCTGCACAACTTTTGCAAGCTCACGTCCTTTCTCAGGCTTCAGTTATTTTAAATCTGGATAATAATAGGAGAAAAGCTTGGTGAGGTGCTCCTTCAGCAGTCTCGGTATTCTGATGTCCTGCCATCCTGTCTCAAATTCTACTACAAGAGCCATTGATCTGGTGTGATTGCTCTGGTCACTTTTAGAATAGGAATACCTGGAAGAGGATTAGCTCCAATGGGGGTCTCGTCTTTCATGGCTTGGTGTGGACAAGCCCATAGTGCAGAGTTAATGGGGATGCCTCATGTTGAGGAAGCCCAGTGCAGGGGAGAGCCCCATATGGGCACTAAAGTAGAGGACTCTCCATGGTTATTGATTGCATTCTTTACTTTAGACGTATTACTGAGGCTCTGTGAGTCTTTCCTTATCTCTGAAAAAACTGGGGCAACCAGCGCACATGGTGTAAGGATTGAAACAGATAATGACGTCAACCAGCACCATGCAAAGCTGGCCTCAGCGAAGGTACTCGGGAAACGGGGGACCCTGCCCCTCATCCTCAGGGCAATAGACTTGGAGAAAGGAAAGTGTCTCTGAAGACAAACTTCTCTACTTGATGCTTTGATAAGGGCCACCCCTTAGTTGAGTATTATCTTAGAAAGTGGCACATACTGAGAGTATAAAAATATACAGTATGTTAAATACCTTTCAAAATGGGAATTGCTCAAATGTGCATTAATAAATTATCCTCAGCTTCAACATCCTAGCATGCAGAGTTCTGAACTCTTTTGCCAGCTAATAAGGTCAAGTTGCTGTAAATATAATAGTATTTCAGAGGGCGATGATCCTGGATTCTATTATTATGGTGCAGAATATGGAGGGGACGGAACGACTCCCTGTTCTCTCTGCGCCTGTGCGCACATTTGCATTAACATCTTCCCGAAGCGCTTTATGCCTCTGACCATAAAATCTCCACTGTCCTTGTGTCTTTTTTTCTTGTGTTCCCGACAACCAGCTGTCACATGTTGTAGGTTAAATCTGGCTGAGGAATGAAAGAGCCGTACACTTAACTGAAGGTGTATTTTTTAAAAAACACAATAAATTGTGTGACCGTGAAGAGGACTTTCTAGAAGTTAAAGAAATGCTTCCGGAAATAGCTCAAGTTTCCTGTAGTTCGGGGTGCCCACAGGAATATTTTCTATAGCAGGGAGGGGAAGGACTATATTTTTATATCTAATCTCCCCATACTGAACTCACTTTGAAACACTGGATGAAGCTTAGCGTTAGTTCCTAAGCATTGGAACGTATGCATAAAATGACATTTTAATGGTCATTGTTGGACCAAAGAATTATATCATTTTTTGGCTAGATCCAAGTTTTATTAAGGTCGTCTTACTTCTTCGTGGGAACCGCCACTCTATTCTTTCATGTAATTGAGATTTGCCTGCTATAAAATATTAGAAATTCTCTCAAGGCCGTGGGCCAGGCCTCCCAGTACTTCTCTTCTACTTGGGAATTAGGTTTAAAAAGCACGGGCTTGGCACACAAGGCCAGGATTCCAATTCTGAGGCTGTCACTTCCCAGCTATGTGACCTTGGGCTTCCCACTGACCTACTAGTCATAGGAGCTGGCATGTGTTGAATGTTGTCCCTGTTCCAGACACTTCGGCCAGCACTCTGTATACATTATCTCATTTAATCCTTACAACAACTCCCTGGGATGGGCATTATCATCACTATTTACAGACACATATACCCTGAAGATCAGGGGGAAGAAGCCACTCAGTGCCCGGCCTTTCAATTGCAGGTATCTGTATAATTTGGAAAATAATACTTGATCTTCCCACCTCACAAACGTGTGAGGGTGACATGCTCTGAGTCTGCGAATGTCACTGAACTCTAGAGTGCCCTGCATAGATGGTAAGGGCGATTGTCACGACAGGGACCTCCCAAGAGGCCAGTTACAGTTGGGTCTGATTCAGAACCGCGTCTGTGAGGAGAGGGAAGTCCACTGTATATAGAAGGCCTTTATATAATGCACTAAGAAAACTGTTTCCTTCTTCTGTTCTTTGGGACAGAGAACTTGTCTCTTTCAAGAGGAACTTGTTTGTTGTCAGTACCAAGAGTGGGCCAGGCCAGGTTGAGGCTGATGAGGCCAAGGCCCCAGCTGGGGAAGGAGGAAGACGAGTGTGGTTTATGGAGGAGAGGTAAGTGCCAGAGGGTGTTTCAGGATAAACAGAGAAGGCTGAAAGTCAAAGCCAAGGTTAAGGAAGGGCTAAGCATGTCAAGGGCAGAAGGGGAAGTCATACCCAGGATTTACATAAAGTGTGAGTGACAGATCGGACAGGGAGGGTGCTCAAAGATTCCAGAAATATCGGTGTCTGCTGAGGTCTATTCTCTCAGCAGGAAAACTAGGGATCCTCTACTCTGATTTTTTTGGGGGTGCCGGGGATTGAACCCAGGGGCGTTCTACCTCCAAGCTACACCCCCAGCCCTATTTTTATCCTTTATTTTGAAACCGGGTCTCACGAAGTTGCGGAGGGCCTCACTAAGTAGCTGAGGCTGGCTGCGAACCCGGATCCTCTGGTCTCCGCCTCCCAAGTACAGGGATTACAAAGGTGCACCACCATGCCTGACTCTGATTTTTTTTTTAATGGTTTCTTTTTTCTTGGGCATATGCACTTCCCATAAAACTTTAGAAAACACAAGAAAGTTATAAAAAGAGAAAGTTAATTAAAATGGCACATATTGCCATGAGCAAATGCTAATTATTATTATTATTAACATTTTGGTGTATTTCCCTTCTGTTATATGCACATTTTTATAGAATCCGGATCATTATGTATATAGAATTTTACATCCTGTGCATTTCACCAAAAAATTTAAGGAACTTTTCATGTAAAGTTTATTCATTTATTTCTTTATTTGTTTATTTATATTATTTTTGTAGTACTGGGGATTAAACTCGGGGATGTTCTACCTCTGAGCTACACCCCCAGCCCTATTGTGAAACAGGGTCTCACTAAGTTGCCGAGGGCCTTGCTAAGTTGCTGAGGCTGGCCTCGAACCTGTGATCCTCCGGTCTCAGCCTCCGAAGTGCTGGGATTACAGTGTGCGAAGGTCAGTGATCTCTTTGAAGACTGTTTTTGGTAGCTGCATAGCATTCCTGTGTATAATCTTACCACAATTCATTTACCGCATTCCCATGTATAATCTTACCACAATTCATTTACCGTCTCTCCTTTTGTTGAACATTCAGATGCACATCATAAATAATGCCTCGATGAACATCCTTGAGCTTTTTTCCCCCTCTATTTTGGATTACTTTCTTTGGATGGATTCTTAGACATGGAATTATTGGCTTAACTAGATGGACGGTCCTAAAGCTTTCCCTAAATATTGACATTGCTTTTCTAGGAGGTTTTACTAATTAACATTCCCTTGGCACAGTTGTCATTTCTGTCCTGCTTGTAAACTCTCTCTTTTTATTTTATTTTATTTTATTTTTTTGCCGTACTGGGGATTGAACCCAGGGGCATTCTACCTCCGGCTACATCCCAGCCCTGTTTTTTATTCTTTATTTTGAAACAGGGTCTCACTAAGTTGCGGAGGGCCTCACTAAGTAGCTGAGGCTGGCCGCAAAACCCTGATCCTCCTTCTCAGCCTCCCAGCTTCTGGGATTACAAGTGTGTACCACCATGCCTGGCTGTAAGCTCTCTTTTTTAGTGAAGATAAGGCCCCATGATTTTGATGCTTTCCAGAAATATCCCCCACTCTGGAAATAGTTGTACATAATAATTAGTACAGGAAAGTTCGACTTTCTTTGGGGGAGTTAAGAGTGGGGCTGGAGATCTGATGGCCTCGACCTGCATGAGTGTTTGTAGGAAAGTTGATTTCAATGATTCTGATGGTTGTTATCAGCAGCCTGGCATACCGGTGGCTCCGCCTGTGTGAGGCCTGACCAGTGACAGCTGTCACCACAGCCTGTTGAGCTTGTAAGTGGACTTGAACCGAGCAGAATAAAGCAGGCTCTGCTGAGATGAGACCTGTTGCACCGGCTTCCTCTGGCTTCTCCGTTCACCAAAGCCGAGTGTTCACATCCTCAAACATGGGTGTGGGTGCTGACTGGCATTAGTTCTGTTGTGCTTTGCTTGGGTTTGACTGGTTTCCCTTCCGCTGCGGGGGCCCCTCAGGCCAGCTTCAGCACACGTGTCTTCTTCCACTTTCCACTAAAGGAGACACAACACAGTACACCATTTTGAATAAATAATGAGGGCGGCCAGTTGGAATCTTCTTAAAAATCACTTAAATGTTCATCAGTCTAGAATTTTAACTTGATGGCTAATCCAATTAGTCTTTCCAAACAAAAAGTCTCTGCATTTTCTGTTAGGCTACCATATTAACTATTTTAATTATATCGGACAATTTATTGAGGTAAATAGCCAGTTTGAATAATTTCTTCCCCTAAGATGACCTCGAGGCAGGCTGAATTAATTTTTATTTTTACTTCTGTAACTGTTAAAGCTAAAAACCCAGTAACTGGATCTGTCCAGGAGAAATCAATGTCCAATTTATACTTCTCTTTAGAGGTTTAATAGTTTGTCAAGAAAGAAATTATTTATGTGATTACAGGTATCAGCACATGAGTTTTGAAAGAGAGAGTGGTAAATTCAGATAAATGAGTTGGTGGTTCAAACAAAATTTTCCTTGCTCAAGAGCAAAATCTTAGCCTCACAAAATGAATCCAAAATATTAACCATGAATATGTTAATTTTTCTTTTTGTGAGCATTAGTGATATTCATTTGATCTTTTATGATGTACAAACAATATTTACAAAATAAAAGGTTAAACTATGGTCAGGGGAGATATTCGGCAACTGGCATATCCCAAAAGTCCTTATTTGGCATCCCATATTTTCTTATTTCTCTGTCTCTTGGTGATTTCTGTTCCACACACAGCTGTTATTTAGCATTAAACTTCAAAATTTGACAAGGTGACATTTCAGTGAGGCTCTGAATGGAAACTTTGGCTCTGTGGTCAGATTTTCAAAGACTTGCCTTCTGCCCTGTCTGTTGTGCTGCAGCACGTGAAGATGCCACGGGAATTCTTGGCTCACACCCTGGGCCTTGGTTTGCTCTCAGCCTCCTGCGCTATCAGGGGTGGGGAGAGGGAATTTCCTTTGCATTCTGCTTGCCATCACACCGGGAGGTCCAGTGTCTTCTGTTCTGGAAGGTTAGGAAGGCTTTCAAAGCCCCACACATGCACAGACTGATTTGGAAAGGTCAACCCAGGAGGAGATGGGATGGTAAACAGCTCCCCTGGTTTCTTGAGATGCACACTGCTTTGGCTCAAGCCTGCATCCACTTCCTTCAGGCTGCGTGAAAATGAATGATTGAAGTAGAAACTGGGGACATTCCAAGATTTAGAATGACTCTGTATTGGCTCAGTTACGCACTAGTGTATTCATCATGTGCGCAGGACACGGGGCAGTGCCAAGCCAGGCATGGTGGCAAACACCTGTAATCCCAGTACTTGAGAGGTTGAGATAGGAGGATTGCAGGTTTGAGGCCAGCCTCAGCAACTTAGTGAGGCTCTTAGCAACTTAGTAAGACCCCGTTTCAAAATAAAAAATAAATAGGGCTGGGAATGTAGCTCAAAGGTTGAATGCCCCTGGGTTCCATCCCCAGCTCCATTCACATACATACATACATACATACATACTTGTCCCAAAGACTTTATTTATTCTTGAATGATAAGGATCAAACACAAGTCATGCTCATGGAATTTCTTTTCACCCTTCATTTAGCCCCTTTATCTTAGCTTATTCACTGTGATGTCCTTACGACCACTTCTGGTTATTGTCTTACAATTCAAACCAACATGTGACGATATGAGAAGGTTATTTCATCTGAACAAAATGAGAGCTGTCTTAATGGGTTTTCATGAAAACTGATCCTAGGTATTTTTATAGCAGTATACATTTCAAGGGCATGTCATCATAGAGGAAAGAAAAGCCAAAGAATAAAACAGATTATACAGATATTTACCTAACTTGTTTGCAGAGCCTGTTTCCATATATCTGGGACCCTGACATAGTGGGTTTGCCAACGGGTCACAAGGGCACCCCTCCTTCTGCGTCCCTAGCAACGGAGCTCTCTCTCCTTGAATTCCTCCATTTCTAACAGCGAGGCTCCAGGTCATGGCAGAGCCCTCCCTCTGACTCTCTCTAATGACTTTGCCTTTACCCTCCGTCCCTATTCTCCTCACATCCTCATCTCAGTGACTATAATGCTCTGAAATCTAAACTAATGCTTCCTGCCACCAAAGAATGGGAAAGTAAAGATAAAGATACAGTTGTTCTTCCTCCTACCAAAAAAGAGGAGTGTGGGTTCAGAAATACAAAAACTTAGTTGAAGGATATTTTAAAATGATGATGATGATGATGATGATGATGATGATGATAAGAAGAAGAACCTAGTTGTCACTTGGGGCTGGTTGATGAACACCTAACCTTGGTTTATTATCAAATTTGGTGAGAGATCATCTCTAAGTGAATAGTTTTTTTTTAATTTTGGGTTTTTTGGGGGGCAAGATTTCTAAAAATTTGTTTTAATTATTCCTTTTTTGATAAAGCCAATCCTTTTAGTGATTTTCCAAACTATCCATAAAATTATGCCTATTTTTGCTTTTGGGTTTTAATTATTGAGATATTTATATGCAACCTTTGTAGTATCCTAATCATTGCTTAAACAAATCATTCTCCTTCTCCTTCTTGAACCTAGAGGCAGTCTACCTCTGAGCTACACACCTAGTTCTATTTTTTATTTTTATTTTTATTTTTTATTTTGAAATAGGGTCTTGCTAAGTTGTGGAGGGCCTCACTAAGATGCTGAGACTGGCCCTGAACCTGAGATCCTCCTGTCTCATCCTCCCAAGTACTGGGATTACAGGCATGTGCCCCTACACCCAGTTTAAGCAAACCATTTTTATGCCTCTTTCCTCATTCTTGGGTTGATAATATTTTTAAGACTGTATGCTAATACCTTGATGAAATTATTCTTCCTCCGTTGTAGGGTTTCTGTCAATCATGGCTTTTGTTAATCATGGCAATGTTAATGCTGCCAAATATACACGTTTCTTTTCTTAATTGCAGATTGACTTTTTTATGGCTACTTATTAAAGAACCCCAGGAGACCAATAGTAATAATTGAGACACAGCTGCTAGAGACCAGATATTATTTCTTCAACTTCCTATTCTAATAAATAATGAACCACCAAGTTGTTTATAAATAAATCAAAAGTCCTTGTAATAAATAACAAACTAAGAAGCAATGGCATACAATTTGCAGATACAGAGTGCTATAGAAATACTAGATATAATAATAATTAGAATGAGGACAGTTTTACTGGTTTTACTAATGAGAACCATTTAAAGCACATGGCAGCTGTATAAAATTTTAATTGGACATCCTCCCATCTCTGTTTCTTGAAATCCTGGTCTTCCTTTAATTCTGTCTCTTTCAGATTTCCTCAATCTCTGAGCCCTCAAAAGAGCCATCGCAGCCAAGCGTGGTGGCGCACGCTTGTAATCCCAGTACTTGGGAGGCTGAGACAGGAGGATCGCAGGTTCGCGGCCAGCCTCAGCTACTTAGTGAGGCCCTCTGCAACTCAGTGAGACCCTGTTTCAAAATAAAGAATAAAAAATAGGGCTGGGGGTGGAGCTCGGAGGTAGAATGCCCCTGGGTTCAATCCCCAAGTACCGCAAAAAACAAAAACAAAAACAAAAAGAAAACAAAACCAAAACCAAAAAGAGCCATCGCTCTTTGTTGAGCCTATATTTATGGCCCATGCATAACCTAACATACACATCTCACTCACTCGGGTATTCCTTCATCCCTTCGTCTGTTTAACCCTACTTTACACCAGGTACCGTGCATTGTGCTAATGCCTAGCCATTAGCACAAGACCTGTCTTTTAATTAGAGTCCAGCGGACTTTAAACTTCCCCCTTATTTGCCCAAACCCCATTCCTCCCCTGGACACTCAGCGCTGTGTGGCTGAGGACCGAGTCTACTCGTTCATCTCTGTGGCCCCTGGGATGCTCACTGTAGCAGTGTGTGTATGGAGGGCAGGCACTCAGTGGTCAGATGAACCGACTATCCATCATGTCCATTCTAAATAATTCAGAAGCACAGAATAGAAGACATCAACACCCTCAAATGTCTTTAATGCCTTTTCTCGCCTTGCATAGTTATTAACTATAAAAAATAAGTAATGCCACTCGGGCGGGGTGGCACACAGCTATGTTCCCAGTACTTGGGAGGCTGAGACAGAAGGATTGCAGGTTGGAGGCCAGGCTCAGCTAAGTTGCTTAACTTTGGTTTCAAAATAAAAATAAAACAGGGCTGGGATGTAGCTCAGGGATAGACTGCCTCTGGGTTCAACCTTCAGTACCAAAAAAAGAAAGGCCCTCCCCAAGGTAATTTTGCCTATTTTTACTTTGTGTGTGTAAATAGGCTTCTTCTTTCTAGCATATGACCTTGAACCACGTTGCTATCACATTTAAATAAGCACTAAACATGATTGATAGCCGTGTCTGAATTTTCTGAAGGCAGATGTATTAAAGACTTCTTCTGTCTCAAACCCAAATTATTTTGAAATGCTGCTGTTTTGGTACGGGACCTGCTTCCTTTCCTCTTCGGTGGACCCTGGATACTAAGGAACCGAACAGGAATAACTGTGGGTATTTATTGAGCACCTATCAAGCACCAGGGACTACGCTGAAGACTTTGAACATGTTTTGCACACAGTCCTCTCAACAACCCTAGAAGGAACATTCTGTTTTTATTCTGCTGTAATTAGATGAGGAGACAAGGATCAGGGAGTTGGGGTATCTTGCTTACGGTCGTACAGGTAATAGAAATAGGAAGAACCAGGACTCTCCACTGTTCTCTTTATCTCTACATCCTACTGCTTCTTGTCAAAGTGGGTTTGTTCTTGTTTTTGTTTTTGTCTTTGTGGTACTGGGGATTGAACCCAAGGGCATTTTACCTCTAACCTATACCTCCAGGCCTGTTTATTTTTTATTTTGAAATAGGATCTTGCTAAGTTGCTGAGGGTCTCGCTAAGTTGCTAAAACGGGCCTTGAACCTGAGATCCTACTGCTACAGCCTCTCAAGTACTGGGATTACAGGCGTGAGCCACCATGGCCAGCTTTAAAATGGGATTTGGAGAGGTATTCATGAAGGGGTGATGAAGGACTTCTCTCCAGTGCCTTTTAAATTTTGTGATTTTTAAAATTTCAGTGATAATCTAAAATAATATCAGCATGTTCTTGCTCATCTAGATGAGTACCTTAAAATGAATACTATTGCCATGTGATTTGGCTGCCTGAATTTGTGTTTCTGAAATTCCTTTTTACTTTTATTTTTTACAATCAAGTCGCTGTAAATGCTATTTATTTATTTATTATTATTTTTGGTACTGGGGACGGAACCCAGGGACATTCTACCCCTGAGCTGCACCCCCAGCCCTATTTTATTTTGAAACAAGTTCTCGCTAAGTTGCTGAGGGCCTCGCTAAATTGCTGGGACTGGCCTTGAACCCGCGATCCTCCTGTCTCAGCCTCCAAGTACTGGGATTACAGGCATGTGCCACCATGCCTGGTACCAATGCTATTTTAGTGGCCGTGGACTGATGGGGCTAAATGGTGGTCCCCCTATATAAAAGGTCATGTGACTATTTGGCACACTGGTCCAAGAAGGTTTAGTTTTGCTATGAATGAAGAAATGTGGGCAGAGGATCCCACTGCCAAGCAGTCGATAGGTGTATTCTGGACTCTAAAACACCTGTGCTGTAGTTCTGAGTATCAGACTTGCAGTGACCATGGAGGGTAACTCTTAGCAGGACATCAGCAGGTGAGGGTTAAGTCAGTGTTGTTCATTTTAGGTGAATTGGTCTTATGATTTCACTTGTGTTTGGCTAGAGTTTGATATGGTTCTAGAGGACTTAGGAGAACTTGGCTTTATGTTTGTAAATATTTACATATCATTACAATAAAAACCATTTAAGTCAGAATGGGAGAGGAAGCTGTATAGCTTTTTTCCCTGAAAAATGTAATCTGTATGTTTTTCAAATTTGAAGCACTAAATTACTCTGCACTACCTGGTAAAAACTATATACTTAAAAAAAAAGCTCCACACCCACCCACCAGGGGTCTGGTTGCCCATTCTAAGTCTTTTTGTGTGTGTGTGTGTGTGTGTGGTACTGGGAATTGAACCCAGGGACGTTTTTACTTCTGATCCATCCCCTTACCCTTTTTTTTTTTTTTTTTGCAATACTGGGGATTGAACCCAGGGGCATTCTACCTCTGAGCTACACCCCCAGTCCTATTTTTTGTTTTTTATTTTGAAACAGGGTCTCACTAAGTTGCAGAGGGCCTCACTAAGTAGCTGAGGCTGGCAGCAAACCTGTGATCCTCTTGTCTCAGCCTCCCAAGTACTGGGATTACAAGCATGCACCACCATGTCCAGTTTTATTTTATTTTTTATTTTGAAACAGGGTCTCAGTTGCTGAGGTTGGCCTCGAACCTGGGATCCTCCTGTCTCAGCCTCCCAAGTACTGTGATTACAGGTGTTTGCCACCATGCCCAGTTTATTATTACTCTTTACTTGTTTGCTTTTTGTGGTACCGGGGATTGAACCTAAGGGCTTTCTACCCCTGAGCTATTCTTCCTGCCTGATTTTACTTTTTTATTTTGAAACAGGGTTTCACTAAGTTGCCGAGGCTAGCCTCGAACCTACGATCCTCCTGTCTCAGCTTTCCGTGTACTGGGATTACAGGCATGTGCCACGGCATACAGCTTATTATTTTTTTAACATTCATCTTTAGGGCTGTCCACAGGCAAGAGCTATGGGAATTCTTACTTTTATCATCTCTAATAATCCAGGTATCCAAAAACTTTTCAGGACATCCTTAGGAAGAGTCTACACCACCAGCTCACCAAACATTTCCATTTGCTCAGTGTTAGCTATTTTATGGTAAGAGCTATGCTGTTACTTTCTCTAAAATTATTTTTAACGGTATTACCTTCAGCCAACATACTTCTCCTAAGGATGGTAAGATGGACGGGTCCCACATTCCAGCCCAGGTCTTTGACTGACCTCAGGGAGAAAAGACAGCACTGATTATGTAGGAATTGGTACCTTTATCTTACTTAGTTTGTTACAGTTCTGCTGTTATGTTATCTAAGAGATTTCTCTCCAGTAGATAATATTGTTATTATTAGGTAACACTTATCCAGCTCTGAATATGTGCTGGGTGTTATTTTAAGTCTTTAACCCATTATGGATAACATAACATGATGTTTCCTACCCGTACTATCTTCATCCACATTTGACAGATGAAAAACGGAGGCATGAAGAGATTAAGTAACTTGCCCATGGTCACTCAGGTGATCCGCGGATCTGCGCAGCGGGAACCCAGAGCCAGGCAGCAAAGCTTAGCACCTGGGATTTGAACACTTTTGGATGCTGTATTGCAATGCCCGTCACACAAATATCTTGCGGACTCAGTTGTATCATTTTTATAAATTGAGCCTGGAGGAGCTCATCAAGAATGTTATCCTAAAAATGGATCAACTTATACTTTTTGCTTTTACTTTTCAACTTTTGTGTCCTGGTAAGTCAGTTAAGTACCAACAGAGTTCTTGTATCTGTAAGTACCAGAGGTGGAAGAGGAGGAAGGAAGGATTCTATGAAAGCAGCGATGCTCGTGAGCACATTGCTGTAGCCAGGACATTTTTCACCTTCTGGCTCTGCAACACCTCTGTAATGCCTCCAGGAGCAGGAACATCTGCCTGACCGTCAGTCACCAGCTCTGTATCCAGCGCCTCTTCTGCGCGGTGTAAGGTGCATGTGTAAGATGGGGAAAACAAACAAACTGTTTTTCTTTTTCTTTTTTTTTTCGGTACTGGGGATTAAACCCAGGGGCGTTCTACCTCCGAGCTACACCCCCAGCCCTATTTTTTATTCTTTATTTTGAAACAGGGTCTCACTAAGTTGCGGAGGGCCTCACTAAGTAGCGGAGGGCCTCACTAAGTAGCTGAGGCTGGCTGCGAACCTGTGATCCTCCTGTCTCAGCCTCTCAAGTACTGGGATTACAAGCATGTGCCACCATGCCTGGATCAAACTGTTGTTCTTACCCTCACTCTCAGCACAGGCTGCTGCTGTGACCAGATGTGCGGGGTTGTCCTCCCACACCAACCAATTCTCCCACACCAGCTGCATGTCCTATAATTTAATTTAATTCTGACATTATCTACCTGGTGTTATTGTAAGAACCCCTGTGTTGGGCTGGGAATGTAGTTCAGTGGTAGAGCATGTGCGAGGTCCTGGGCTCAATACCTAGTACTACCAAAAATAAATAAATTAATTAATAAAAGAAAAGAAAGAAAGAAAAAAAGAAAAAACCCACAATTCTGTCTTCCAGGTCTGCGCCTCCCTTCAGATGCTGAGAGCAAGTCTGGGCTTTAGAACTTCTCACTGATTGGCCATTAGTTGGGGTTCCCATGACCCCCTCTTTTAGTTTGGCCATTAGCTAGAACAGCTCATGCAACTCAGGCTAAACAGTTTACTTACTATTACCTATTAATTACAAAGGATACTTAAATGATGGAGCTAAATAACCAGATGAAGGGCTACATGGAGCAAGGGTCAAAGGGTCCTGAGTGTGGGCGCTTTTCTCCCTGTGGAGGGGGGGTGCACCACCTTTCCAGTCTACGGACATGGATGTGTCCAGCAACCTGGAAGGGTTTTTATGGGGGATTCATCATTCAGGTATAATTGATGATACCACTGGCTATTGATGATCAACTTTCCCCTCTCTCCTCCATGGAGGTCAAGGGTGGGGCTGGAAGTTCCAACCCTCCCATCACAGGTTGGTTTTCCTGGAAACCAGTCCCCATCCTGTGGTCATCTGCGGATTTCTAGAAGTCCTCTCACTCAAACAAGCTCAGGTGTGGCTGAAAGGGGCTGGCTGTGACTAACAGAAGACACTTCCTGTGTCCCTCTGGAGCAGCACCAAGCTGTTTTAGGAAGCAGGACAGAAGGCCAAATATTTTAACAAAAGATATTCCTGTTGTTCTCATTAGGAAATGGTAAGGGTTTCAGGAGCCGAGAGCCAGGATCTTGGACAAGACCAAAGTGCACATTCTTCTTATTATATCAAGACATCAATACCCTATACACACTTTGAGGATTCCATCTGTGAGGACTGGCTCTGCGATTTGTGATTCACTATGATCTCCATGACTGAGCATTTTGCACATAACCACCACTCACAAAGCACCACTGGAATTTTTGGGGAGATTTGATGACTGTTGATTGCATTTTAATTATACTGTGATCAACATTCCCTGGATTGTTTTCTATCTAATCATCAAAATAATGCTCTATCGTTTTATGGATTATTTGTTTCACTTCATGTTTGCCGATGTACCAAAAACAAAATTAGTTTTTTTTCCTCATTATTTCTAATTGGTGAGATGGAACGATCAAGATTCAGGACGTCTTCATTCTAGTCCCAATTCTCCTCTTCTATCTGAAACCTCAAGAAGCCGAGCCTCAGTTTTAATGAATTGTAATAACACTTAACCCATCCTCTTGGGCTCAGATTTTTAAAAGGAGTTCATGAGAATGTCTGTCAGAGCAATGGAAAGGAGAAAGCGGAGCCATTTAGGGTGATTTTTTTTGTTTTGTTTTGTTTTTGGTCCTGGGGATTGAACCCAGAGGAATGGTATCTTCTAAGTTGCTGAGTCTAGATCGAGCTTGTGATGGTCCTTTCTTGGCCTCCCAAGTACTGAGATTACAGGCCTGTGCCACCACACCTGGCTCATTTTGGGTGATTTATGGGATCTCCCTTGACTCTGTTAGAAACAGATTTTAGGGAAGTCACAAACAACAACAACACTCACGAAACCAAAAGTAACTCGGTGAGGCAATTTACTTCTGTGCCGAAGGGCGCAAGTACCCTGGGCGGGGGCAGTTGCTCAGCCTTTTATTCCCTAACACGAAGGTCACTATACCATTCCCCATTGGCTGAAACATGGCTTTTACAATCTAAGCTGGTTGACTAGTTTTCACTGGGCAGATTTTACAAAAGGAGAAACACGAAGCCAGTACATCTGGGAGTGGAACAAATAGACATGTATACAAAAGTTACAAAATGGATACCTAAGCTACAGTTACAAAATGGAAGCCTGACCGTTTCTATGTGATATTGTAACTTCAATAGAAAAGATTGCTTTGCCTTTTTCCAAATCCGAAGGCTGTGAGGGCAGGGATCATGGCTGACAATTTTGCTTTATTTTTGTCTATCAAGTACATGAGAGCCCCTCAATAATTATTTGTTGACTGAATAAACATAACTCCAAACTTCGAGGATTCTATCACAGAGCTGAGTGGCCTTTGTGCTTGCCCCAGGAGAAGAAGCAACAATCCTCAGAAGATTCTGGAGATCATAGCCTTTCAACTACTCTGCTTTTATGTAATTACAGAAACCAACCTGCGTGGGGTGAAAGAATTATAGTGAAGTAATTTTGAAGTGGAAATAGCTAAAGAATGCCAGATTTACAGTCAGTTGTTCTGATGTTTGAAGAGAAGCAGAGCCTTGAAAACCGCCCCCCACTTCCCTTTCAGTGGGCTGACCTGAGAGGGGAGGGGTGAAGGGGCTCAACTCCTGCCACCTGCTCGCTCCTCTTGCCCACAGAAACACATCCCTCCCCATGTGGCCCCTGCAACGGCTGTAGCAATCCACTGCCTGCCTCAGGTTAAAGACGAAACCACTGCTCTGTACTGTCAAGAAATTGGTCAGCCCCAGCAGAACATGGCTTTTGGCTCCCAGAAGTTTACTCAGATGGCCATTTCTTTCTTTTATTTTTTCCTTCCTTCCTTCCTTCCTTCCTTCCTTCCTTCCTTCCTTCCTTCCCTCCTTCCTACCTTCCTTCTTCCTTCCTTCTTTCCTTCCTTCCTCCCTCTCTCCCTCTCTCTCTCTTCTTTTTTTCATACTGGGGATTGAACCCAGGGGCATTCTACCTCTGAGCTATATACCACCAGCCCTATTTTATTTTTTTATTTTGAAACAGGTTCTTACTAAGTTGCTGAGGCTGGCCTCAAACCTGCGATCCTCCTGTCTCAGCCTCCCAAGTACTAGAATTACAGGCGTGTGCCACCATGTCCAGCTCAGGTGGCCATTTCTTAAAAACATCCAAGAGATTCTTTCCTGCTTTCTCTTGGATTCTGCTGTAGAAGTAATGGAAGGCAATGAGCAGGTGTTAGAGGATTCTTCTCCTTAACCAAAGTCATAGAGCATCGAGAGAGAGTGGTTGGCCACCTGCAGAAGGACTTCACCTCTGACCTGGTTTGCAAGTGACGAGGGATCAACAGGTGTCGTTGGCATCCCTCTAAGAGGTGTGCAGGTGCTAGAGATGGAACATGGGCTGGGACCCTGTGCATTCCAGTAGCAAAGGGGACCCCTCCCTGTTGGGGCATGAACTGAAGCAGAGGGAAGAGAAATATTAAGAACTAAACTGCTTGGGATATAATGATATTAGGCACTGGTGTGTGTGTGTGTGTGTGTGTGTGTTGCTTAAGGCCAGGAGCAACTCTTAACTCTAATGCAGGTTTGAGAATATTCAACATGAATGACATAGATTCTTGTCAGGGCTTTCTGAGAATTTTTGCATACAGATGGCCTCCAACTTAGAATGTATTGATTTATCATTATTTTGGACTTTACAATGATGTGAAAGCAATATGCATTCAGTTGACGCTGTGCTTTGATTTTCGAATGCTGATCTTTTCGCAGGCTAATTGGAAGAGTTAGTTGGTTTGATATTGTCTTGGGATGCTGGACAGTGGTAGCAAGCTGCAGCTCCCAGTCAGCCACATGATCACAAAGGGAGACAACAGGTACGACAGATATTCTGCAGGGTACCGAATCGCGAAGCCAGGACGTTCTGTAGGTTAGGTGCATTGAATGCAGTGTGGACTTAAGATATTTTCAGCTGATGATGGCTTTATTGGGATGTAACTCCATCATAAGCAAGAGGCATCTGTATTGCTTTAGCATCAACTTCAATGAATTAAAGGGTTTTCAGCAGGTGTGGTAGTGCACACCTGTACTCCCAATACTTGGGAGACTGAGACAGAAGAATCACAGGTTCAAGGCCAACCTCAGCAACTTAGTGAGACTCTGTTTCAAAAATAAAAATAAATAAAAATAAAAGGGTTGGGGGCATACCTCAGAGGTAGAATGCTCCTGAGTTCAATTCCAGTATCAACAAAAAAAAAAAAAAAAAAAGGAAGGAAGAAAGTGTTTTTGGATCAGGAAGAAACATTTTCAGAGCTTCTAGGAGGTTCCTAAAGTTCTTATATAGAAAAACAGGAAACACATTCTAATCCAGGATTTGTCAAAAATTGAACCTTATTACAAAATACCTTAACATAGCCTTACAAATCCCCAACAATGCACAAACGGACTCTGTGATTTACATAAATAAATAAATGAATAAATAAATAAATAAATAAATAAGTGAGAATTGAAACAATAAGACAGAAACAATCCCTGACTCTCTCCTACAAACGCGTCAGGGCATCGGTGTGCCACTGTTTGGAAGAATCTTCCGCACATGTTGCGGTCTGTGCTCCTTTCCTAGCTGCTCCTTAATCCTGCTCGGTTTATTCTTGGTTCTTCCTTTTGGGAATGGCTCTTTTGAAGGTCGTGGAACTCTAATCTGGAGATCAAGGTTATTTCTTAATCTTGTGCTTCCTCCACTGTCACAGAGCGCTAATGCCACACGCTCCTCCTCTCCCAAGGCTCCCTCTACACTTCTGCAAGGTGGATTCCCTGGTCCTCCTCTCCTCTATCCCCTCCCTCCCTCCCTTCCCATCCTACCGCTGCTTCTTTCCTGTTGATGGCTGCCTAGGTGGGCTTCCACCCTGTCTCCCTCTCCAACTCTTAACTACACTGCCGGGAGTTTTGTTAAATCAGATTTCTTACGCGAGCACTCTGCTGCTTTTTCATCAATATTCCCTGCCCCAGCCTTTTGGCCATTGAGCTGGAAGCAGAGTTATGTCTATGAGAGCTATGTGGATATGTTATGTCTATGATAGCTATGTGGATATGGCTTCTCCCTCCTCTGCCCTGTGTGTCGGAATGGCCTCCTGTGGTTTTCCTGATGTGCCCCGAGCTTTCCCTGCGCCATGTATTTGCGCAAGACTTTCCCTCAGCCTGGAATGTTCTGATCTCTACCCCACACCAGTACCACCAGTACCACACATGTCTGCTGTATTCCTCACAGTCTGTTCTCCAATTCTGCACGTTCCCGAATCATTTCCTGATTCACCCTCTAGTGATCCTTTCCTCCTTCATCCTCAGGACACCGCCTGCTCATCTCTTCCCCTGATGGCCACCTCCACTCTGAGCCTGTGTGTCCCTGAAGAACCATGGTGCCTCTGCCACCCACTGAGGAGTGGGTCCTTCTGAATCATCTAAGGGGCACTGTGGTAGTTTGCATATGGGAGATTCTTAATATGTCATTTTAAAGGAGGGTTATATGAGTTTATATGTAATATTCAAAACTAAAATAGTATGCCTGTTCTATAAATTCATCCACATTCTTTTCACAAGGGGTTATGTAAAGAGAAGGAAACAATAGCTCAGGCAGTCCCTTAAACTGCTTAGTTCACTAGACATTTTACTGTATGCTAGCTAGATACTGAGACACATAGAGGTGTGTGTGTGTGTGTGTGTGTGTGTGTGTGTGTGTGTGAGAGACAGAGAGAGAGAGAGAGGACATAATTGATCATCACGGACAATCAGTGTGTCATAAGACATTGCGTATGGCAAGACAAGGAGAGGAAAGTATTGGAATGTTTTAGGAATTTGCAAACTAATTAAGAACACATAAATGTTCAAGTGTATTTATTTATTTATTTATTTTTCCATTTTTTATTTATTACATTTATTGGTGCATTGTAGTAAGTGCCAGGGTATCAGAAGCATGCATGCACACCTTGCTCATTTAGCCCTCCCTCAAACCCCACCCTATTCCCTCCCCCTTCCCTCCTTTCTGTGCTCAGCATAGTGATTGACTCTGATAAGTTTGTTTATACACATCATGTGCATTAGTGTATTTCCCTCTTCCCCCTCCCATCTCCCTCAGTTAGGTCGCCTTCTTTGCTCAACTAAAGTTTTCTCCTTCTCTGTCTGGGGTTCCCTTCTAAGTCCCATTCTCCCTAGCTTCCACATATTAGGGAGAACATCCAACTTTTCACTCTTTGTGACTGACTAATCTCACTTAGCATAATGTGCTCCAGTGCCCTCCATTTCCCTGCAAATGATGTAATCTTGTTCATTTTTATTGCTGCGTAAAATTCCATTGTGTACATATCCCATAGTTTTGTGATCCATTCATCTGTTGATGGACACCTTGGCTGGTTCCAAAGTTTGGCAATTGTGAATTGTGCAGCTATAAACATAAATACATATGCATTAGTCTGGTAGTTTGGTTTCAGTTCTTTTGGGTAGATGCCTAGAAGTGGTATTGCTGGGTCATATGGTAGGTTCATTCCCATTCTTCTGAGAATCCTCCACACTGTTTTCCAAAGTGGTTGCACTAATTTGCAATCCCACCAATAGTGTATTAGAGTTCCTACTTCTCCACATCCTCACCAGCATTTGTTGCTGTTTGTGTTTTTAATGATTGCCATTCTAATTGGGGTTAGGTGAAATCTCAGGGTAGTTTTGATTTGCATCTCTCTGATTGCTAATGATGTTGAACATTTTTTCATACATTTATGGGCCATTTGTATTTCTTCTTCTGTGAAGTGTCTATTTAGTTCACTTGCCCATTTTTTATTGGATTATTTGTTTTTTAGTGGTGATTTTTTTAAGTTCTCTGTATATTCTAGATATTAGTCCTCTATCAGAGGAGGAGCTGGCAAAAATCTTCTCCCATTCTGTCGGCTCTCTGTTGAGGTTCTTGATTGTTTCCTTTGCTGCACAAAAGCTCTTCAGTTTAATGCAATCCCATATATTGATCCTCATTTTAGTTTCCTGTGCCTTTGGGGTCTTGTTGAGGAAGGCTTTACCTGTGCCTATGTGTTGAAGTGTTGGACATATGCCCTCTTCAAGTAGCTGCAAGGTCTCTGGTCTGATTTCTAGGTCTTTGATCCATCTTGAATTGACTCTTGTATAAGGTGAGAAAGTGGGGTTTATTTCTATTTTTCTGCATATGGTCAGCCATTTTTGCCAGCATCATTTGTTGAAGAGGCTATCTTTTTTCCAGTGGTTGTTTTTAGCCCTTTTTCAAAAATCAATTGACTATAGGTGTGTGGGTTTGTTTCGGAGCCTTCTATTCTGCTCCATTGGTCTGTGTGTCTGCTTTTGTGCCAATACCATGGTGTTTTTATTACTATGGCTTTGCAGTATAGTTTGAAGTCAGGTATTGTGATGCTTCCTGCATGGTTCTTGTTGCTGAGAACTACTTAGGCTATTCTGGGTTTTTTGTTGTTCCAAATGAATTTAAGGACAGATTTTTCTATGTCAGTGAAGAATGACTTTGGTAATTTAATGGGTATTGTATTGAATCTGTAGAGCACTTTTGGAAGAATGGCCATTTTGATGATATTTATTCTGCCTACCCAAAAGCATGGGAGATCTTTCCATCTTCTAAGATCTTCTTCAATTTCTTTTTTCAATGTTTTATAGTTTTCCTTGTAGAAGTCTTTTACCTCCTTGATTAGGTTTATTCCCAAGTATTTTATTGTTTTGGGGGATATTGTGAGTGGAAATGTCTTCTGGATTTCTTTTTCAGTGGATTTATGGTTGGCATACAGAAAAGCTTCTGATTTTTTAAGATTGATTTTGTATCCAGACACGTTGCTGAATTTGTTGATCAGTTCTATGAGCCTTTTAGTTGAGTTTGTTGGATCTTCTAAGTATATCATGTCATCTGCAAATAGAGATAGTTTCAGTTCCTCTTTTCCTATTTGGACTCCTTTTATTTCCTTCTCTTGCCTTATTGCTGTGGCTAGAGTCTCAAGTACTATATTGAAAAGGAGTGGTGACAGCAGACATCCTTGTCTTGTTCCTGTTTTTAAAGGGAACTCTCAAAGTTTTTCCC
>PVJS01028726.1:0-25312 GCA_004027185.1 Glis glis | reverse complement strand
TTAAGTTTATTCCTAGGTATTTGATTGGTTTTGAAGTTATTGTGAATGGGATTGTTTTCTGGATTTCTTTCTCAGTGGATTCATGGTTGGCATATATGAAAGCTACTGACTTTTTTAGGTTTATCTTGTACCCTGCTACTTTGCTGAATTTGTTGATTAGCTCTAGTAGACTTTTGGTTGAGTTCTTTGGGTCTTCTAGTTGAACATTTTTTCATATATTTCTTGGCCATTTGTGTCTCTTCTTTTGTGAAGTATCTATTTAGTTCAATTGCCCATTTCTTGATTGGGTTATATGTTTTTTTTTTGTTTTAATGTTAAGTCTTTTGAGTTCTTTGTATATTCTAGATATGAGTCCTCTATCAGAGGAGTAGCTGGCAAAGATTTTCTCCCATTTTGTAGGTTCTTTCTTTAGACTCTTGATGGTTTCCTTTGCTGAACAGAAACTTTAGTTTAATTTCTTCCCATTTATTAATTCTTGTACTAATTTCCTGAGTTTTGGAGGTCTTACTGAGGAAGTTTCTACCAGTGCCTATGTGTTGGAGTGTTGGACGTAGGCTCTCCTCTAGTAATTTCAAAGTCTCTGGTGTAACTTCCAGGACTTTGATCCATCTTGAGTTGACACTTGTGTAGCTCCAATTCTAAGGAGTAGACTAATAGCAAATGAACACACTGTCCATAGCCTGCAGCAATGAGTATTGTGGAGGAACACAAAGCCGGGTGAGAGGAGAGAGGATGGCTGAGTGGTGATGCTTCATTAAGGTACTAATGAGCAGCTTCTCTGAGTAGGTGAGATTTTAGCAGAGGTCTGTGAAACAGGAGAGCAGCTAGATGGTGATCTCAGGAAACAACAGAGGAATAGGCCAGTGCAAAGGCCCTATGGCAGAGCAGGTGAGAAACATTTGCATCACCCTCAAAACCACTGCTGCTGGAAGACATATGGGAATCAAGAGGTGATGTGGTGGGGAAACAAAGACCGAAAGGTAGAGAAGGTGGGAGATGAATCATGAAAAACGTTACAGGCCAATTCAAGGATGTTGAATTTAGCAACAGTTAGTAGAGAAAGCTATAGAAATGTTGAGTCAAATGGAATGAAATAGTCTTTTTTTTTTTTTGCGGTACCGGGGATTGAACCCAGGGGCGTTCTACCTCCGTGCTACGCCCCCGGCCCTATTTTTTATACTTTATTTTGAAACTGGGTCTCATGAAGTTGCAGAGGGCCTCACTAAGGAGAGAGAGAGAGAGAGACAGGGAGAGAGAGAGCGAGAGAGCTGAGGCTGGCTGCGAACCCATACTGGGATTACAAGCGTGCGCCACCACGCCCGCTCTGAAATAGTCTTGTTTACGTTATAAAAGGATCATTTTGAGCTGGTGGTCCCATGGCGTGCACACCTGTGGTCCCAGTACTTGGGAGGCTGAGACAGGAGGATCATAGGTTTGTGGACAGCCTCAGCAACTTAGGAAGACCCTCAGCAACCAAGCAAGACCCTGTTCCAAAATTAAAAAATAAAATAGGGCTGGGGGTGTAGCTCAGAGGTAGAATACCCCTGGGTTTAACCCCCAGTACTAAAAAATAAATAATAAATAAATAAATAAATAAATAAATAAATAAATAAAGTCTCTTTTTTTGTGTGGTACTGGGGATTGAGCCCAGGGGCAGCTACCTCAGAGCTATACCCCCAGCCCTATTTTTTTATTCTTTATTTTGAAACTGGGTCTCACAAAGTTGCAGAGGGCCTCAACCAGATCCTCTGGTCTCTGCCTCCCAAGTACTGGCATTACAAGTGTGCACCACCACACCCGGCTTATAAATAAATAAATAAATAACCATTCTGGCTCTCATATGAAGAAAAGTGTTGGAGAACAAGAAATAAGAATACTGACCTGTTCATCAAGAAATGATAGTTTGGGCAGACTATCCCTCGTGATGCAAATCTAGCTCACTACCTATTTTTATACATGTTGAGAGCTAAGAATGAGTTTTATATTTTTAAATTGTTATATAAGTACCAGCGTAATACCCTTGATGTCATGTCTTGGCTGGCAAAGCCAGATATTCCCTATCTAGCCCTTCGGAGAAAAGTTTACCAGCCCAGGGCTTAGGTAAATGATGTCAGCCCTCTGGCCCAGGCAGTTTAATCATGTATTGTTTCTCCATGCAATTATTTTTGTTTGTTTGGCTTTGGTTCAGTTTTTTGGTACTGGGGATTGAACCCAGAGGCATTCCACCTCCGAGCTATACCCCACCCCCTTTTTATTTTCTTCTGAAACAGGGTCTTGCTAAGTTGCTAAGCACCTCACTAAGTTGCTGAGGCTGGCCTTGAACCTGCAATCTTCCTGTCTCAGCCTCCCAAGTACTGGGATCACAGGCATGCTCCATGCAAATTTTTATGGTGGAGAAGTAAGGAATGAAAGTGATGACTGGCAGATGGAATGAAGAGAGGAACATGGGGAAGAGAGGAGTTGGATTCAGGATGTATTTTAAAGGCCAAGTGACAAGGTTTGTGTATGGATGTCGCCTGTGAACAAGGAGTCAAAGATGCCCCCGAACAGCTGGATGGCGGGGCCGTGACTGAAGTGGTGTTGACTCGTCAGCAGAAAGCTGGGCCAGGTGGGAGGAATCAAGAGTGTGTTGTTTTAGATGTGGGAAAAATAGAGAAATCTGTTAAGCTAAGAACATTGATAGCCAGAAAAAATAAGTAGTTTGGGGCTAATTTTAAATTAATTGGGTTTCATGGAGCAAATACCATCTCAGCATTGTCTGGAAAAAATAACAATATGTGTGTTTGAATATATAATATACATATATAACATAATATAGTATATAAATGTTTGAAACTATAATATATTATATAATATAATAACATAAATGCTTGAAAATATAATGTAATACAATTTAATATAAATATTTGGATATATAATATATATATTTGGACATATATATATTCTCTTAGGCATGATATTTTAGGGAATCATTCATTCGTGTGTGTGTGTGTATGTGTGTGTGTGTGTTCATGCTTAGTTATGTCCAAGGAATTCTGGTTAAGCATTTTATTTTATTTGTAAACTTTGTGTGTGTGTGTGTGTGCAGTACTGGGGATGGAACCCAGGGGCATTCTACCTCCGAGCTACACCCCCAGCCCTATTTTTTATTCTTTATTTTGAAACAGGGTCTCACGAAGTTGCAGAGGGCCTCACTAAATAACTGAGACTGGCCGTGAACCCGGATCCTCAGGTCTCACCCTCCCAAGTACTGGGATTACAAGGATGGGCCACCACGCCTGGAGGTTTGTCAACAGTTTATCCAATAGTTTTATATACATTTACTGGTGCATTATAATTTCATGTCATAATATAGTTGATAGTGGTAGTGACGTACATACACACACCACTTGGGAAGCTTGCCCCCAGCTCCCCGCCCCTTAAGCATTTCATTTTTGGATTCATCGTAAAATTGAAAATACTGAGGCTTTGATCTACAAAATAGTGGAACTGGAGTAGAATGTAGAGCCTGGAGCTGGAGTTCTGTGCTCTCTAACTTTATTTTAGAATATTTCTGAGGGTTGGAAACAAGTGACTTGGTAGTTAGAAGTCTCTCTGCATTTTAAGAGATGTCGTGCTCATAACGTACAGGCTAACAGTTATCTATCTCCTTTACGTTAACTCCTCTTTGTATCACCATTTTCTTCCACTTTTTCAGTACATCATCCTAGGAAGCTCTTGCACACAAATGCAGGGTTTATTAAAACAAATAGTAGCAACAATAAAAAAATAAGAACAACCACCCCCCCAGCACTCTTCCTTGTTTTGGCGTGTATAGGTGTTTGCTGTCTACGTTGCATATGTGTGATAATGTACTGTGATTTGAGATATGGTGCTAAAGGGTAGGGAAAGTATCATTATGCTGATTAAGTTTACTTTCTTGTGAGCCAAAGAGATGTTATACCGCATGGAGAATACTGATAGGCAATTATTCTCATTTCCATTTGCAGATATCAGTTGGTTAACAACAATTTCACATTTAATCTATTACTTTCTATAGAGATATGCGTGTTATTGGCTGAATCTGTGCTTTGAGAGTTTCGTGAAAACATCATTTTCTGCAGAAACGGACTCCCTAGAGTGTTCCAAAACCATACTTTGAGAGCAATAAACAATGTCTTTGTCATTTCTTGTTATAGTATTTGTATAGTATTTCCACGGTAGAGGGAACTTCATAGTCATTAATATAGAGATTTTCCAGGACTTTCCTAGAGAACTCAAGGGCTATGTGATAAAAATCAATATCAAGTAGTGAGGGAAATATTTTATTCATTTCTTTCTGGGTACATTTTCCTTGTTACATTAGATGCTTAATTCCCTCGCAGGGGTTTTATGGGATGTTGTACAATTAAATCCCTGTGCCCATTCCTTAGAAAAATGTACTGTTCAGGCCCATGAAATTTAGAAATGTTTTATAGTATTTTTTAGACTGCTTTTTTCCATTTTGGATAAGGAAGGGGAGGGCGAAATGGAGACCAGCAGGTTGAACAAAGGTCTGCAAATGCTCGGAGAAAGTTCTTGTTGACGTTTATTTACTTGTTTACATTTAGAGGGGACTGATGGTGATGCTGTAATCATGAAGGCTAGGTTTGTTGAGAGCTCTGTGCTATGCATCTCAGTTTCAACGAACCTTTGCAACGCACACCCCTGGGAGCGGTGGGTAGCAACACTTCCCATCGGACAGATGAGGAAACAGACACACAGGAGAGCAGGTGGCCTGACAACCAACCTGAAGAGTTTGATGAAGAAAAAAATGGTAGATGTGCTTGTCCTTTGTCTACTCTTATCTCTCATTGAACCTCAAATAGTGACCTTAATAGATAGCCGGGCCCAATTACACATACCATATTAATGATGTGAAATTAACGTTAGATCCCATCATCCTATATATAGGACACCTATAGAAATTGAGAATTTTTTCACTATGATGTATAATTACAATATACCAATAAAAGTATAACTTTTTTATTTGCCATACTGGGGACTGAACCCAGGGGCATTCTACCTCTGAGTACACCCCCAGCACTATTTTTTTTTATTTTAAAATAGAGTCTAAGTTGCTGAGGGCCTCTCTAAGTTGTAAAGGCTGGCCTTGAACCTGCGATCCTCCTGCCTCAGCCTCTTAAGTACTGGGATTACAAACGTGCGCCCCCATGCCTGGCTCAAGATTTTTTTAAAAAAAAATTTCGAGAAATATATAGGTATTCTATAAAATTTTATAGTTTTCTATATTTGTCCTGTATATACAATGATGGGCCATAGTGGGTTTAGGATTCAGTAGACTGGCCTAGATTCTATAGGAGTAGAAACTTAAGTGGACAATCCAGTTCACCTCTTTGGACAGAAGTATCTTCAACAGTAAGACTGAATGGGCAAGATAATATCATCTCTGAAGGCCTTCCTTGCTAGCTCAAAAATATTCCAAAGGAAGATGTCGGCTTCAGTCATTCATCATGCCTGTTCTGGGTACCTTTTGAATACACAGAATGAAAGTAATTCTTTGAAAGAACAGTGTGCAATATGAAGTATGAAGGGCCGCTCTCAGACATGGGGTCTTCTTCTGTCTTGTGTTAAGAAGTGCAAAAATAATGCTAGACATCTGTTACCTTCTGGGTCTCACATGGCTCACCCGATTCCAAAAGGATGATTTAATAGATGTCAGGTCAGTTAGTAGGCCTTATTCAAGTGTAAACTATATCCGTCCTCCTTCATGAAGTGTGTAAGGAGGTTGGTGTCACAAAACATGATAGACTATCTGCAGCAAAAGGTCGGATTTAGCATGGGAGAAAACCATCTGTGTGCTGGGCACATCCACCTGAATTATAGAGCAGCTACATTTTTATAAATCGAACCATGCTAATTTGAAATAGTAAATGATTTAAATAGATCAAAATTCTTCACCACATGTATAACATTTGAATAATGAAAAAAAATCTCTCAAATGAAAAATAGAATCTTATCATTTGAAAATGAGGGGGCCAATTCTACTGGAAAGTGGCTTTCCCCTGGAGGAAAAGAAACACCTGGATAAACCATGGAGAAAACAAAACGATCAATGGCGGCCAGGTTGAGGAGACGGAGAGGAGAATACACAAAACAGAGAATGTTTTAAGGCAATAAAACACTACGTGATGTTCTAATGATGGATAGATGCCAGTATACCTTTGTTCAAATCTAATTTTGCTGTGAGCCTAAAATTGCTCTAAAAATAGTTTTGAAAAAGCCGGGCGTGGTGGCGCATGCTTGTAATCCCAATACTTTGGGAGGCAGAGACCTGAGGATCCGGGTTTGCAGCCAGTCTCAGCTCTCTCTCTCTCTCTCTCTCTCTCTCTCTCTCTCTCTCTACCTAGTGAGGCCCTCCGCAACTTCGTGAGACCCGGTTTCAAAATAAAGTATAAAAAAATAGGGCCGGGGGTGTAGCGTGGAGGTAGAACGTCTCTGGGTTCAATCCCCGGTACCGCAAAAACAAAACAAAACAAAACAAAAATAGTTTTGAAAAGTATGTATCTTGCTTCCTCATGATTAACCTTGATTTCTTTACTATTGTCCCAACTGTGTCCTTCTTTCATAAAATGAAAGCTGCATATCTCATCTCACCATCACCCTGTCTAGGTTTCTAGGTCCCCCCTCTCCTCTTCTTCCTTCTTCTCCTCCTCCTCATTATTGTTGTTGTTGTTCTTCTCTTCTTCATCTTCTCTCTCTCTCTATGTATGTATGCATGTATGTATGTATGTAGTTGGGGATTGAACTCAGAGCTTCCCACATGGAGCTGTATCCCCAACCCTTTCTGATTATTTTGAGACAGAGTCTCACTAAGTTTCCCAGGCTGGCCTCAAACTTGTGACCCTCCTGCGTCAGCCTCCCAAGTAGCTGGGATTACAGGTGTGTGCCACCATGCCTGGCTAGGCATTTTGTTCTGAATATAACATGAAATTGTTCCCATCTAACAGGAAAAGTGTTACTGTCTTTCTTACCAAGTGCTGTGTGTATGTGTGTCCCTAACATTCTGAACTACATGATGATGTGAGACTACAATGCACCAATGAAAGTATTTTAAAGGAGAAAGAAAATTGTGTATAAACTCATGTCTGTGAGCATGAAGTTTATGCGTGTCAGTATTAATAGCCAGAATGCACCACTTCCTGCTTCTTTTAAGGCTTCTGTAAGACTGTATTTAGATTCCAAATGATTATCTTAAAAGTGAAAGTCTTACTATAATGTGTACTATAATGTGTATTATTTATTTATTTATTTATTTATTTATTTATTGGTGCATTGTAATCATACATCTTGATGGGTTTCAGGGTGGTAGAAGTATACATGCACACATCGGTCAATTAGCCCTCCCCCGATTCCCACCCCCATTCCCTCCCCCTTCCCTCCTTCTCCTGCTCAGCATTGTAGTTGACTTTGATAAGTTTGTGTATGTACATCCTGAGCATTAGGGTGTTTTCCTCTTCTCCCCTCCCATCTCCCTCAGTTTAGGGCACCTTCTTTACTCATCTAAGGTTTTCTCCATCTTTGTCTGGAGTCCCTCCTATGCCTTATTCGCCCTAGCTTCCGCATATTAAGGAGAGCATCCGACTTTTCACTTTTTGTGACTGACTAATCTCACTTAGCATAAAAGAATATGGAATGCTTCATAAATTTACGTGTCATCCTTGTGCAGGGGCCAAGCTAATCTTTTCTGTATCATTCCAATTTTATTATATGTGCTGCCAAAGCGAGCACTAACGTGAATTTTTTAAAGGCATAATTGTGAAGAAGCATGCTCAAAATTACCTAAAAGTGTTTGGCGAGAAAGGAATTCTGTAAGAAAATTCTTACACAGTTCAATCGATCAGAAACTTCTCTGAAGGAATATGCACTTATCAAAGTATAGATGCTGCTCTAAAAACTACACCAGCCTTTATAACTAATTAAAAAGAAAGTAGAGCTTTAACTTGCTATTTTTTCATCTTCAATACTATTGACATCAAAAAAATAATTCAGAACTCTCATAAAATTGCTTTCCATGTTTCTTATGACTCAAAACAGTTTCTCAGAAATTGGGTTAATCCTCATTCCCTGACACATTTGCCAGAACCCCGAGATGAAAAAGAAAGAAGAAAAAAACATTCTTATTATAATGCGCCCTGCCTGAAAGAGCAGTAGAGGCAAGATCTGAGTCCAAACTTATTCATTTCTGCTTCAAATCTTTCTTGAAACCTTTTCCGGGGCTGTGATGTGGGAGAAATAGCTGGGGAATTTTTATCTCCGCCCCCTCAAGTAACACACATCATCTGCTCCCCCTCCCTACAATCAGGAGAGAGGAAAACTGGCCATGATGATTTATTGAGAGTAGGTGTGTGTGAGAGCTGCTATTTCCATGGCTGGTTTGGAAGTTGATGTCATGATTCCTTCCCACGCAACAATATGGGAAAGCACACTGGCAGCAGGAATCCCAGTTGGCAGGACTGCCGATTGTACCTGTTAAACAAACAGTGATTTTCAGGACACCTTAGAGGAGCCAGCCTGCCTTTTCTTTAGAATTTAGAAGCTCCTGCTGGGCGTGGTGGTGCACGCTTGTAATCCCAGTACTTGGGAGGCTGAGACAGGAGGATCCGGGTTCAAGGCCAGCCTCAGCTACTTAGTGAGGCCCTCCGCAACTTAGCGAGACCCTGTTTCAAAATAAAGAATAATAAAAAAAAAAAGAAAATAGGGCTGGGGTGTAGCCTGGAGGTGGAATGCCCCTGGATTCAATCCCCAGTACCGCCAAAAAAAGAAAAAGAAAAAAAAGAAATTAGAAGCTCCTAAAATGGGACAATGTATTACAAAGTCTTTAAGAAGCACAATGGGCCAGGTGTGGTAGTGCAGACCTGTAATCCCACTACTTGGGACGCTGAGACAGGAGGATTGCCAGGTTCAGGGCCAGCCTCAGCGTTCCAAGTGAAAATTGAACTTAGTGAGACCCTGTTTCAAAAAAGAAATAGTGCTGGGGGTGTAGCTCAGAGGTAGAAGGCCTCTGGGTTTAACCTTCAATGAAGAAGGAGGAGGAGGAGGAGAACAACAACAATAACAGGGTACAATAATTCTCAATGTTATGTTTATCATCATTATTTTTACATTATCATGGCTGTGTACAGGTCTTGTGATGGACATGAAAATGTGTGTCAGAAAGCAAGGGCTTTGTTGAACAGGGGAGGAACTTGAATATAAATCAGAATTAAATGAAACTTCGGGACATGCCAAGAGGGAATTTGGGGTAGGGGATGGTGACTGGAAGCTAGCTTAGAAATGTTGCTCTGGGATTCTGAGATAACTGTGCGCATGGCTTTGGTAGATGGTGATTTTAGTGTTATAGTAATGAAATGGAAATGCCCATCGTAGCTGGTAACTGCTCAGAAGTGCTAGTCAGTGTACCAAGGGGCACCGTTCATCCAAGCATTTATTCCGTAAAACTCCTGGGAATACGAGGTGCTAGACAGAAGCAGACATTTGAAAGACCATCTTGAGAGATTCTTTGTCAGATGAGACTCCTGGTCTGCAAGGAGCGTATTGAGCTGAGAGGTGTCTGGTCCTCGCACTCATCATACTTCTGCGTGGACGTGATTTCTCCCTTTCTCTAATATGAGGACATCAAACTGTATCCGCCAAGGCGCCCTGCCCCCTTCCCCCCTGAGGATGCTTGGCTGTCTCTTATTCCAACCCAGCCAGTTGATCTAACAATAAGCTCCCACTAAGCTCAATTTTCAGGTTACCATTTACATGTTTCAAGTCCTGCTCTGTGTTCTTCTGGAGCCTTCCCTGGAACGGAGCCTGTGCCGACCTTGGGAACAGCCCATGTTCCACATCTAGTGGTTTCTCAAACTTCATCTTGACTGAACATTCCTCTGTTCCAAGAAGCACAAAGATACCCAGTGAACACAAGAAAGAACTCTCGGAGCTGAGTTTAGGAGCCTCACAGGCTCACTGGCTACACCCAGTTGTCTGCACTTGTGCCAAAGAAGCCACTGAGAGAATCCCACTGGATCTCTAGCTCTGCCATACCTGGAGTTATAAACACTGCTAGATTAAAATTGATTTCACCATCTTGCCAGGTGGGATGGTGCACGCCTGTAATCCCAGTACTGGGAAGACTGACACACGAGGATCACAGGTTTGAGGCCAGCCTCAGCAACGTAGCAAGACCCTCAGCAACTTAATGAGACTCTATTTCAAAATTAAAAAATAAAAGGGGATGGGGGTATACCTCTGAGGTAGAATGCCACTGGATTCAATCCCCAGTGCCCTGGGAAAAAATCTATTTCATCACCTTTAATTGAATTTCAAGTGTTTTATTATTCCTGTTATTTGGAAATGTTCCCTTCCCCACTCCGAAAATAATCTAGGATTCTAACTCATATTATAATACTGGCACTGCATTATTAATCTATGCTCATAGAACTGTATTATTCTGGAGTCTTGGGTTGTAAGTAGCAGAAACCCAAGTCAATCTGTCCTCTCTGGTTATGATGGCCTATAGTTGAAAGGCTTGGGGTAGCCTTGAGTTCAGGCGACAACTGAGAAGTACAAGATTCTGTCTGTCTCTTCTCCTGTCATTCATTTCAATTTCTCCGGTAGTGGTTTTTTTGTTTGTTTGTTTTTTTTTTTTGCAGTACCGAGGATTGAACGCAGGGGCATTCTACCTCTGCGTTACGCCCCCGGCCCTATTTTTTATCCTTTATTTTGAAACCGGGTCTCACGAAGTTGCAGAGGGCCTCGCTAAGTAGAGAGAGAGAGACAGGGCGAGAGAGAAAGAGAGAGAGAGAGCTGAGGCTGGCCGCGAACCCGGATCCTCCTGTCTCTGCCTCCCAAAGTACTGGGATTACAAGCGTGCGCCACCACACCCGGCGGTAGTGGTTTTATTTATGATCGGCTTTCTTCATATGGTAGCTCCCTTGTAGTCTTTAATGTGATTTTCTTTCCAAGTAATTAAAACAGGATGTTTGAATTTATGATTCATTTGATTAATTAAAAAAAATCAATGGATTTAGCTGGGCTTGGAGGCTCAAGCCTATAATCCCAGTACTTGGGAGGCTGAGATAGGAGAATCACAGGTTTGAAGCCAGCCCCAGCAACTTAGTAACACACCCTATTTCAAACTAAAAACAGAAAAAAAAAATTCAGGCTAGGGATGTAGCTCAGGGTTAGAATGCCCTTGGGTTCAATTCCCAGTAACACACACACACACACACACACACACACACACACACACACACACACAAAATGAATAGACTTTTATTTTTTAGTGTACTTTTATGTTTACATAAAAATTGAACAGAAAATACAGGTCCTATATATTCCCTTCCCCTCCAGCCACAGTTTCTCCTATTAACAACTTTTATTAATGTGGTACATTTATTATAATTGATGAACTACTATTGATATATACTTAGTAACTAAAGTCCATAATTTAACTTAGTGCTTATTCTTTGTGTTAGAGAGTTCTATGGCATGTTGTTGTTATTTTGTAGTACTGGGAATTGAATTCAGTGCTATTCTACCTCTGAGGTACACCCCAGCCCCCTTTTTTTTAAAAAAAAAATTGGAACAGGGTCCTCACTAAGTTGAGGTTGGCCTTGAACCTGTGATCCTCCTGTCTCAGCTTCCCAGTTCTAAGTGTTTTGAGATCAGCATAATGTCTTGTATTCATCATTACATTGCAGTCATTTCTCTGTCCTAAAACTCCTGTACTCTACCTATTCATCCTTCCTCCCTTTCTGCTCAACCCCTGCCAGCCAGTGATATTTTTATAATCTCTTCAGCTCTGCTTTTTCCAGAGTTATACATTGGAATCAAACCACGTGTAGCCTCTTCAGACTGGCTTCTCTCACTTAGCAGTGTGCATTTAAAGTTTCTCTTCATTGCTTGATAGCTCCTTTCCTCTTACCACTGAGTAAGAGTCTGCTGTGTGGATAGACCACTGTTGGCTTTCCCCTTCACCTGTTGAAGAACATCTTGATGCTTCCAAGCTTGGGTAATGATGAACTAAGTCAGTATACGCATGTTCCTGCAGGTTGACATGGACATAAGTTTTCAAATCATTTGGATAATGCCCAGACCTTATAACAAGCTTATGCTGAACTTGATGAGGAATAGCAAGACTGTCTTCAACAGTGCCCATGCCATTTTTATTCCCACCAAAATTAGTGAGCTCCAGTTTCTCCACATCCTGGCCAGCATTTGTTGTTGCCAGTATCTGGGATTTTAGCTATTCTCATAAATATGCAGTGATCTTCCTCCCTCCCTCCCTCCCTTCCCCTTCCCTTCCCTTCCCTTCCCTTCCCTTCCTTTCCTTTCCTTTCCTTTCCTTTCCTTTCCTTTCCTTTCCTTTCCTTATGAACCTAGGGGTGTTCTACCTCTGAGCTACCCCGGCATATTTTGTGTTCTATTCCAGCCCTATTTTATGTTTTATTTGGAAACAAGGTCTCACTAAGTTGCTGAGCACCTTGCTAAGTTGCTGAGGCTGGCTTCGAACCTACAATCCTCCTGTCTCGGCCTCCCAAGTACTGGGATTACAGGCGTGAGTCACCACGCCTAGCTGTTCCCCTTGTTATTTAATTTGCAATATCTTAATGATAGTACTTCAGTTTTAACTTGTCTCCATCCTGGAATCAATCTCTATAGTTAAAATGATGGAGTATGTTGGTTAGTCATCTGAATCCCAGGCCTTTCTCTCAAGCAGGGACCACAAGGATATTTAGTTATTTTCAGATGCCCAATTCCCAAGAGTGGTCTTCAGTTCTATAAGAAAGGGAATTGGCACTGGTCATGGAGGTGCATGCCTGTAAACCCAGCTACTCAGGAGACAAGGCAGGAGGATCGCAAGTTCAAGGTCAGTTTAGGCAATGTAGCAAGACCCTATCTCAAAATTTAAAAAAAATGAAAAGGGCTGGGGATATAGGTCAGTGATAGATCACCCCTGAGTTCAATCCCCCATGTCTGTTTGTCTCTCTGTCTCTCCCCCCACACACACATACTAAATAAGTAAATAAATGAAGAGAGAGAATTGGATGCCATAATGGTAAACACAACAGGTAGCCACAAAATGTAAAAAAAAAATCCTGGCAGAATATAATAATATTAGAAAGAATACTCATATTTAAATCATTCTCAGGTGAAAGTCATATATTTCGAGGATCTAGGGAAGAAGTAGTATACCTATGGAGCAGAGGCTGGAATAAGTAGCAATGAGAATAGGGGGCTGAGTTTATGCAATTGCAAGAACTGTAGAATAAAATACTTTTATCTTCAATATTAATTCTTTGCTGTCCGTGTTGATTCATGAGTGTGTATAGCTCCTTTCTGTGTGAAACTTATCACACAGTGGAGATGAAACAAATAACCCACTAGAGGTCCTCTACAATTTAAATTAAGCTATTATTCAATGTAATTACTAGTCTGAATGTTGTAAAGTTTCTCTAAATGAGAACTATGGAGGTTGTTTATTCTACAAGATGGTTCATTGCACAATTATGAATAATCAGCACTGACTCTGGGTTGATGATCATAGTGTATGTTTTAGTTGAGACCATATTTTTGACAGTGAATATACAATGCCCATTAATCCAAGGGCTTTTTTACATGCGTTGATTCAATAAGTGTTCTTTGAAAATGAATACATTGGCCAAGTAATACCATGCCACTTAAATTGTAATTGATGCATTCGAATCTTCCAGTAGGGAAGAGTAAATGTGGGTTAAATGCTTCTACCTATCAGCACAACTTTTCAATGCAGGCTGGGGAGTGAAGAAGGGAGTTAATGTAAATATTTCACAGTTTTGTAATGGTATTTGTCCAATGATTGATTTAGTCTGGGGTTGATCATTAGCAAGAAGTTTATGCCATATGGCAGCTGACATTTATGTATGTGCTGTATCAGTCACTTCTATCCACTGAGGAAAACAATTTAAAGATTCAACACTTTGTAAGTTTCTTGATGCAGCATTCCAAAGAAGAGTTTATTCAGTGAAAATACACTGTTGGAAAGATTCTATGTAAAATTTTTGTAAGACCATGGAGGAATAGTGTGGAAAAGAATATAAACTGATGATAGATTGAATTTATTTGATTCAAAGAACCTGTATTTCATCCAAAGTTCTGACAGCATTAGCAGTTGGAATTTTCTGGAAAAACACTGGAAAAATATAGGAAAAATAATGATTTACATAAAGTATATAGATTTTTACATAATATTTGCACTCTAATATTTATATAAATTTCATCAGTGTCTGTCTTTGTTTTTTTTTTCTTGTTGTTTTTTATCTTGATACTGAGGATTGAACCTGAGGTCATTCTACCTCCAAGCTACACCCCCAACCCCTTTTTATTATTTTGAAATAGGATCTCACTAGGTTGCTGAGGGTCTCACAGAGTTGCTAAGGCTGGTCTCCATCCTCCTGTCTCAGCCTTCCAAGTACTGGAATTAAAGGTATGCACTACAACACCTGGCTTGTCCTTGGTTTTAAATTTATTTGAAATGATAGGATTTGGGAAAGAAGGTAACTATTTGGGAAGGAAAGTAATCATCCACTAAAATTTGTCACACAGCTGTAGACTTAATCTGCCCACCTTTGTAGTTGAAAAGGAGACAAGCTAATTTTGCCTGTATAACTGCAGATACAAGACAAAAGACCATGTATCCTGGCTATGAATTGGAGAATGTAGTTAACTCAAATTTATTCTTACTCATTCATATTCTTTAACTGAATAACCCTTAGCTGTGACTTAAGCTATCACTTACCTATCAACTTCTAGTAATGTCATGAATTAAAGTGCATTGTGGTTTTCATTATCATAATTGTTGCTCTTGCCACCAGCACAGTCATCATCAGCATTTTATTCTCATGGAGCTTTAAAAAAGCCACCTAGCACACTGCCCAAGAGAACCAAATCAAACATGGCACCATATTTTGGTCCAAAGTTGGTTTGGTCTCTAAATTTACCAAAGGACAGTTAAAAGTAGAATCTGGATTCACATGAATGGTTTTAAATATGGAATTTACCAGATATTAAATTACCCAAATATACATGGCTTGGTTATTAATTATCCCAAACCTACTCATTCATCCTGGCTTCTATTTCTTCAGCAAGAAAACTGAGAGAGAAAAGCAGAGGTTGAGGTGAACACAAATAATTTATGTGACCACTGCCTTTCCAAACATAATTGAACTTAGTATAATGCCACTTTGCATTTTCCTCCTATCTTTATTATATGATTCCAGTTTATAAAAATAGCTACCAGTTCTCTAATCAACTCTTTTCACTCTATTTTGGCTTATGTGGTTTTGATTCACTATCCAGAATACGATCAAAGTTTCTTCTGGGGTGCTTTATTTTAGAATGGAAAAAGACCAACAGATATGAAAAGACTTAACAGATATTATCTGACTTTTAAAAAAAAAGTCTCCAAGCATATTATTTCTAGAAAAGAGTAACTTGCTGCTGGTATTTGCCCAAATTCCTTTTATTCAGTTTGGTCCAGAAAGGAGGGTGGTTGTTATTTTAAGTGCAAATATAGGACTCAATATTTCATTTATTCAGAAGGGGGCACACTTGTGCTTTTAATAGCAGATGTATTCAGATTAGCTAGTATATGAAATTTATACATAAACTCTTAGCAGATGACAGGACTGTTTCTCATTATCAAGGTTTCTTTAAAAATGCGCGTGTGCACACACACACACCAATTTGTTCCTTCTTAAATATGGAAAAATCCAGAATTCAACACACAGATTTCTTTCTGGAGAAGAGCTTCTTCCTCCCCTCCACCAAAGTCCAGAGTCCTACTAACTTGACAACTTTGTGGTTTGCTCTGATAATTATTCGACATGATTAGCTTTTCTGTAAAGATTTCTGTGACCATGGAAATGACATGGTTTTGACAACCTCTGATAAATCTTCAATTCGTCTCTCATTTTGGCAACCTGACAGCCTTAAAAACATTTTCCCCACTGGTGTTCATCAAAAAAGTCTGTCATGGTTCTTCTGCCAAGACACTGACCCACTCAGAGGAAGAAGACTTGGGCAGTGAGGTATTCTAGCAGCGGGCTGAATGGTTCAGAGTCAGGATCTTCTTTCTCAGAAGCACAAGATGTTTGCCTAAGACTAGGAGTTGACCCCAAGGCTTTTGAAAATATAGCTGCCCCCCATGACTTTGACCTCAGTTTGGGTTTGCTCTCTCTCCTTCAAATATTTGGTCAACACTGGTAATTCCCAATCTGGGCACGGTGCTGCACACCTGTGATCCCAGTACTTGGGAGGAGGATTGCAGGTTTGAGGCCAGCTCAGCAACTTAGCCAGACCTTGTCTTAAAAATACAAAATTAGCCGGGCGTGGTGGCGCACGCTTGTAATCCCAGTACTTTGGGAGGTGGAGACCGGAGGATCTGGGTTCTTTCGTGGCCAGCCTCAGCTGTCTCTCTCTCTCTCTCTCTCTCTCTCTCCACTTAGTGAGGCCCTCTGCAACTTCGTGGGACCTGTTTTCAAAATAAAGTATAAAAAATAGGGTCGGGGGTGTAGCGCAGAGGTAGAATGACCCTGGGTTCAATCCCTGGTACCGCAAAAAAAAAAAAGAAAAATTAAATTAAAAAAAGATGGAGGCGTAGCTGGGAGGTAGAATTTCCCTGGGTCCAATCCCCAGTGAAAAAAAAACAAAAACAAAAAAGAATGATAGTACCCAAGCAATTTCAATCATACAGAAATACCTGCAGTAAATTCAGAAGGCACTAGATGATAGAATGTAATTAAATTTGCATTAAGATTTTGTTCAATTATTTTGGCCATAATTCATATGACTCTAGATAGGTAGGGAGGTAAGTAGTTGGATAGATAGATGGATAGATAGATAGATAGATAGATAGATCCAGAGGGGGGTGTCTTTGATATATAAGGTGCTTTTATAAATAATGAAGAACACTTAAAATAATCCAGGAGAAAAATGTCCAAAGGTAAAAGAAGGTCATTAGGCAACTTTCAATTGAAAATAATGATGATGTATTCAGCGCTGATAGAAGAATAGAATTTGTCTTGATTATAACCTAAACAAAATGCTTGTTGAAGGAGACTGAGTTTGGGACCTGTGTTACCAACTGAGATTAGCATGAGCCCTGTGTGAGCCGACCACTCTCCCTCTCTCTTCCAAGGGCTGGTGTGGTCACCTGCCTCCTGGCTTCAATGTTTTCTGAGCCCTCTGACTTCACAGACTTTCTCCCTAAGATAGACAGTGTTGATGTAGGTGGAAATTGGTATAATACTTCTGATGGTAATCTGGTAGTATGTATCAATTTCAATATATACCTCCCCCCCTTTTTTTGGGTACTGAAGATTGAACCCAGGAGCATTCTATCTCTGAGCTACATCCCTAGCCCTATTTTATTTTTTATTTTGAAACAGGGTTTCACTAAGTTGCTAAGGGGCTTGCTAAATTGCTGAGGCTGGCCACAAACCTGAAATCCTCCTGTCTCAGCCTCCCGAGTATTAGGATTACAGGTGTGCACCACCATGCCTGGCTTATGTATTCCCTTTAACCAGCCACTCCACTACTTCTAGAAGAAATGACCTGCCAGAGATAATGTATGAAGATATGTATTGCCATGATGGCTTCAAGTAGTGAGAAGTGGGTAACCATATCCTTGTCAATCGAACAGAATTAGTTAAGTAAATTGTGGTAAAAATCCTCCAAATGAATACAACTATTAGCACTGTGAAGAGAATCTGCATATATTGATTAAAAAGAGGTCCAAACATGTTGGTAAATGGAACAAGTAAGTGCATTGTGGAGTGTTTCCAATTATGTGAAGGAGAAATATGCAGCCATATAGTTATAAAATAAATACCTGAATTTACTTTATATGTTTGAATAATATATTTCAAATTATATATTTGAATTGTATGCTTCAAAATGCTCCATTTTTTATATTTTTTCTTTTTGTGGTACTGGGGATCGAACCCAGGGCCACTCTACCTCTGAGCTACACCCTCAGCCCTATTTTATTTTTTATTTTGAAACAAGGTCTTGCTAAGTAAATGCCTGCTGGCCTCAAACCTGCGATTCTCCTGCCTCAGCCTTCCAAGTAATGAGATTACAGGTTTGTGCCATCATGTCTGGCTTCAGAATACTTCTAATAGTGATTTCTTGTCATCCTGGGATTATACATGTTCTTTAAATATCTTAAACTATCTAGTATTTAAAGATCATGCCCTTAACTTATTTTCAGAAAACCTAGGAAATTATTGTAAAAACACAAGAATTGTTGTTAAAACACAACAAATCAAATTGCTTAAAGTTTCATGGAGAATAAAACAGACCAGAAAAATTAAGCTTATGATAGATATTAGAGAAATAGAGTAAGAGATGGGAGGGTAAAACCAAAAATTGGAAAAGTTGGAATTGAAAGGCATAGATTCAGTATCTTTCCTCTTTCGCCAGATCACCATATACACCTCAGTTTTCTCCCTTCCTTCCTTCCTTCCTTCCTTCCTTCCTTCCTTCCTTCCTTCCTTCCTTCCTTCCTTGTACTGGGTATTAAACCCAGGGGCATCCTACCTCTGAACTACGTCCTTTTTTTTTTTTTTACATTTTTATTTTGAAACAGTCTCACTAGAATGCTGAGTGTCTTGCTAAGTTGCTGAGGCTAGTCTAGAACCTGTGATCTTCCTGTCTCAGCTTCCCAAGTAGTGGAATTCCATGCCTGGCTTCCTCTGAAATCCTTTAAAATGAGAAGGCTGTACTGTATGATCTCTCTATTCCCTTCCAGCTCTGACTTTAACTGCTTCCATGTATAGAAATTAGCTTTCCCAGCTTCACCATCTGTAATGTGGTGCTAATGTGTGAGAGCGGTAGCTAAAGATTCTTGGTAGGAGAGCATTCGTATCCCCCACAGCCATAAAATATAAGCTGTGCATCTCAGCCTGTTAACTTTCTTTATTAAATCATGATAGGTTTCGTGTATTTTCTCATTTCCTACACACAGGCACTGGCTACAGCCTCAGCTGAGGTCAAGGAGAATTAGAAAAAAAATATGTGCATAGGTGGACAGATAGATAGAAGTCTTCAAATGTGCTTTTTGAGGAGTTTGTCCCCTAACTGGCAGATCATTAGAAGTACTAAGGTTGAAGTCATGATCTAGATGAGCAAGATTTTGGCAGTTAGCCTACTTTATGTTTTTTCAGTAAGTCTATCAGCTGCTGAAGACTGCGACTGTGTTGTGTGCGCTATTGAATCTCTCACCCTCAGTCCTTAGAAATGTGTGGACAAAGCATAATGCTTAGTGAATGGAGAAGCAAGTGAAATATTGAATGCGTAAGTGAGTGAATGACTCACTGGATGGAGAGAATCATCGCCTCTTCAGAAGGAGAGATGGATGAGGAGATACATGGATTCATTGTGCACCAAATACCTCTAGTCCCGAGGTGTGGTGATAAATACTTGTACCAAACAAAGTCACTTTCTACTCCTCAGCTTCATCTTGTTCACCTGCAATATAAACAGGTTGGACTACATATATTCTATGTCCTCCTTCAATCCTAACATGACAACATTCTATGCATCTGTGTATCACACACTTACCTATTTTCTCGCATCCCTTACAACCAGCCCACTAGCTATCTCTTACATGTGCGCTGGATCTGAGTATTTCGAGCCACCATCATCTTCGACCTGAGCCTCAACAGTTCACCTGGCCGGGTTCTCTGCATTGCTGCATTTGCCCCCCGCCATGGAGTCCATTCTTCACCTCCGTACGCCAGAGTGTGGCGTGGCTTGTCTGCAGAAACATCACTCGTCAGAACCTTCCAGTTACTGCTCATGGCAATTTGAATAAACTCCGGTTTTCTTAACGTGGTCTATAATGTTCTCTCTGATCTGTTTTTTGTCTGCCTCCATCTTCGTAATGAAGTATAGAGTGATAGGAATATACGTGCACACAGCACTTGGTGTGTTTCCCTCCGGATCCCACCCCACTCTGTCCCCTTCCCTATATATGTCTACTTCCATCTTCCCATATCCCTCTTCGCCCTTATTTATTGTGGGTCTTTCTCACTTCTGGATCTAGCTCAATAATTCCAACCTTCGGGTTCTGTAATTGTTCTTTCCTATGTCTTAGACCTGTGTACACCTTCTCAACATTCACAACAATCATCCTAGTTATAGTGTCTCCAAGACATCTCCGTTCCCTTTATATCCAGTTACCATGTTTTATATTTGTGTGTGTGTGTACGGTACTGGGCATTGAAACAAGTCCCATACACTGGGATGCTCTATCACTGAGCTATGCCCCTAGCCCTTTTTATTTTTTATTTGATATAGTGTCTTGTTAAGTTGCCTTGAAAACTCGTGATCTTCTAGTCTCAGCCTCCCAACTATTGGGATCACAGGAGTATACCACCATACCCAGCCTAGATTTTGTATTCTCCATACATTTCCCTTTCTGAATTTTATTGTTTATTATTTGGTTTCCTAGCGTTATGGTCTTTCTCCACTCTGGCTCATGTAGAAGCGTTCTAAGGGCAGAGGCATGTTCTCTGTTGTTTATTACTCTGTCTTTATTGTGGAGAACAGTGGCAGGCACGTAGTATGTGATAGACACACGCTAGGTGATAGACACATGCTAGGTGATAGATAGACACATGCTAGGTGATAGACAGACACATGCTAGGTGATAGACAGACACATGCTAGGTGATAGACAGACACATGCTAGGTGATAGACAGACACATGCTAGGTGATAGACAGACACATGCTAGGTGATAGACAGACACATGCTAGGTGATAGACAGACACATGCTAGGTGATAGATAGACACATGCTAGGTGATAGACACATGCTAGGTGATAGACACATGCTAGGTGATAGACACATGCTAGGTGATAGATAGACACATGCTAGGTGATAGATAGACACACGCTAGGTGATAGATAGACACATGCTAGGTGATAGATAGACACATGCTAGGTGATCAGTACATGCTAGGTGCTCCAGGAAGGTTTGCAGCATGTTGAGAAGTAATTTTCTGCCCAGATCTATTCAGCCGTAAATGATAGTTTTTGCTCTATGCAGTGATTTGTATTCATCTCCCTGGATTTGTGTAATGCCATCATGAAATGTGACTGTGTGTGATAATATCCGCCTCCCAGGATTGTTGTAGGGATTAAATGAGATAATGTATATTAAAGGCACTTTGTTAAAAATGTTAGATTTATCACTGTGGTCGTGATTCCACAGGTAAGGAGCCCCAAGCCCCAGGATTAGCTCTGTCATTGCTCAAGTTACAGAGAGGAGCTCTTGTGTTTTTTATATAGTCTCCCTGACACTTTTGGGGCCAAACATCCTCAGTAAGAAGTCATAAGGTTCACAAGGACATCTCCTGAGAATTAGGAAGGGGAAAAATCCACTCTTTGATCAGAAAGGTCACGAAGATCAGTAAAAACAGGAATGTGGGAATGAAAAATTCAGGGCAGAATTTGGTCTCCTGGCCGGGACGGTGAGGGAATAAGCTACTTGTGATGTTTAATGTGAGGCTATAGAGAAGTTAATAGGTTTGTGAACAAATGTCTCAAACTCTCAGCTCAGGGTCTGATTTCCCAATTCAAAAACTTTTCTACCCTGAGGGTAACAATTTTTACTCGGCTTTTGTCCAAAGCAACTGCTACTATTTCATATTTCTCTCTCTCTTTCTCTCCTGTTTCCTTAATAAAATGTGTTCAGTGTTGCTGGGTGAAAGTCACCCTGTTATTTGATATTAAGACACTTTCTTGTTATCTGAAGCCATTGGGACTAACCAGAGCAGCGTATGACATGGAAGGAAGGGTGCATTAGTACACTGAGTTATATCGCGTGTTTCCATATAATTCAAACGACTAGCTATTTAAATGAACTCAACATCAGAAGTAGTATCACATTCAGCCAGGCGTGGTGGCGCACGCTTGTAATCCCAGTACTTTGGGAGGCGGAGACCGGAGGATCCGGGTTCACGGCCAGCCTCAGCTCTCTCGCTCTCTCCTTGTCTCTCTCTCTTTCTCTCTCTCTCTCTCTCTCTCTCTCCTTGTCTCTCTCTCTCTTTCTCTCTCTCTCTCTCTCTCTCTCTCTTTCTCTCTCTACTTAGTGAGGCCCTCTGCAACTTTGTGAGACCTGGTTTCGAAAATAAAGTATAAAAAATAGGGCCAGGGGTGTAGCGCAGAGGTAGAATGCCCCTACCGCAAAAAAAAAAAAGTAGTATCACATTTGCAGTACACTCAAGTAATACTTCATTTTAAAATTTTATATTCACTCATTAAAGCACACATATTAACAATGAGTCACATGCTGCTATTACTGGAAGAGAAATTTAAAATCACATGGAAAAAAAAACTTCAAATAAACCTAATAGCAAGAGATGCTTAATGATTTGTCAAGGTCTTCACAGCTACATACCAACTGGGTTCAGAATTATGGGTTTCCTCATGCCGGTCCACCAAATCTATGTAATGTAATGCTTGCTTGATTGCCTTTGCACTGAAAATTTCCCATATGACTGAGAGAATACAAGATTGTTATTAACATATTAGTCAGTTTTTGAAACTGAAAATGAGAAAGGATCATTTTTGCATTGTGGTCTTCTTAGGGCAGAATGCAATTTTATTTTATTTTTATTTACTTATTTATTTTGTGTGGTATATAGGGTCTCATGCTTGCTAGGAAAGTACTCTACCACTGAGGTATGTTCCTGGCCCAGAATGCAGTTTTAGAGCTGAAAGTACTCCTCCCTTAGAAAGAACACAGGTCCAGAGAAATATGATGACTTGCCCTGGGAAACGTAGATTTATAATCCATGATCTCAAATATATGCCTCCCACTTTAGGTTTCTTTGGACTATATTATTTTAATTTCACTTTCTGGTTCATTAGTCTGTCTGATGTGATCCACGGACAACTACAGTAGTGCTGATCATAATAACGTTAGTTATTCTAGATATTCATGATGCACCTGCAATATGAAGCCTCAGTAAACAGCTTTTAAAAATGGTCTTGCCTTATCCTTGCAATAACAACAAAGAGGATAATCACAAGCATTATCCACATTTTAAGGGTAAAGACATTGCTAGTCAGAGTGATGTACTACTCATGTTTCCATAGCTAGGGAACGGGGGACCTGGGATGGGAATCTCAAGTCTATGCCTGGAGAAATTGCCATCTTCATCTCTTTTTTGATATTGACTCATGATGGTAAATAATTTCCTCTGTCTTGGAATCACAGTTTGGGTCTCTGTGATTTTTTTTGTATGCTTCCTCAGAATTTAGCTTTTTACTGGAGTTGTAGTCTCAAAAGGTGACTATTCACCATTCTCTTCCCTTCCCTTTGCTTTTTGCAATGTAACAGTGTAGTTTCTCTCATCAAGAAGTGGGATCCTATTGTTTACTGTTACATCTGGAGTAGTCTTGTGACTTGATTTGCCAATATAATGCAACAGAAGCATGATATATGGCTCTCCCTCTAGGGCTGGCTGGCTGTCAGTTGGGGCATGACTGGGCCACGCATCGGCTCCTCCTCCACTAAACTCATCTGTGCTTACTTGTGTGGCTGTGTGTTCTAGGCAGGAGCTACACTGCTCACATGCAGCTGACTTCAGACATTTTAGAAAGCCTAATCGAGCTGGCCATGGTGGCACATGCCTGTAATCCCAGGACTTGGGAGGCTGAGATAGGAGGATGGCAGGTTCAAGGACAGCCTCAGCAACATAGCGAGACCTTGTTTCAAAACAAAAATAAAATGGACTGAGTGTGTAGCTCAGAGGCAGAACATCCCTGGGCTCAACCCCCAGAACCAGAAAACAATAAATAAATAAATAAAAATAAAAAAGAAAGCCTAATCAAATCGAAAGGCACCGAGGCTCAACCCAAATTGTTGTCCCAGAGAAACATAAACAGTTAGATGTAGATTTGGGGATAAGTAACAGAGAACTGATACAACCCATATTATCCTTTTTATTTTGAGGAAGAGGAAATTGAAGCTGAAAGAGATAATCTTACTTGTTTTAATGTCATACAACTAGGAAGTGGAGGGATAAACTGATTTTGCAGATTCTTTTATGAGGGGGTCAGAAATTATTTTTGCAGCTCTATCATCAATTTCTATACCCAAGTGGATGTGTATCAGTGTATTCTGAAGTGGTATAGCTCTGATTTGCCATGATGTCCCAATGCAACACCTTGACATGTATTTTCTACTGATTGTAATGGATCTCCACCTTGGTCAGGTTCTGAGGGAGCTGTCCAGTGCTGAATTTGCCATCAGGACGTCCACAGAAGTAGGAGAGATGAGAACAGGTAGCTGGACTTTGCATATTTGATTTTATGCACATCCAGACCAAGCTTCTAAAGAGCTCTAATGTAGATTCCTAGGAAATTTTGCTTTCTGTACTCTAAATGCAAAGGTTCAAAGGGGCCTCGTTCCATTCTGAAGCTCACATGTAAAAGTACATAAAGTACCTTGAAATTGGAAGCGACGAGGTCACTCTATCCACAGAGTAAACCTACGGAGTGAAAAGCATAGGCTTTAGAGGAGGCAAATGCATTTTCAGAAATGGAAATCTTCATTACAGCTTCTTAAATGCCATTCATTCAAGGGAAGGTGAATCAACAGGAATAAAAGACCTTGAACAAGACTCTTTTTATGTGTATTTAAATAAGAATTTTATCCAATTTGTAGTACTGTTAAAACAGCTTAAAATTTATAGTGGTACTTCCTGTATCCAAATATGTGAAACTGATTTTTTATATAATTTATTATGGCTTATCCTGAAGTAGCTCTGAGAGTGTTAACACTTTCTATCAAATGCTTTCCCCTAAAATATTGATGTATATCTACTTACTCAATCTTAAACAAATATTATGTTAAATAATCTTTATTTTTATTTTATTTATTTATTTATTTTTTTTTTTATTTTTTTGCGGTACCGGGGATTGAACCCAGGGGTATCTACCTCCGCGTTACACCCCCAGCCCTATTTTTTTTATACTTTATTTTGAAACCGGGTCTCATGAAGTTGCGGAGGGCCTCACTAGGTAGAGAGAGAGAGAGACAGGGAGAGAGAGAGAGAGAGCGAGCTGAGGCTGGTCGCGAACCCGGATCCTCCGGTCTCCGCCTCCCAAAGTACTGGGATTACAAGCATGCACCACCACGCCTGGCCTTAAATAATCTTTTTTTTTTTTTTTTTTTTTTTTGCGGTACCGGGGGTTGAACGCAGGGGCTTTCTACCTCTGCGCTATGCCCCCGG